>RJWM01027110.1:0-18007 GCA_004363535.1 Dasyprocta punctata | reverse complement strand
TTTATTAGAACTTGATTTTAAAAGTGGTGAGTACTGTAAGCAGACATTTCTCTTAGGAAGACATACAAATGCTGAAATGCATGTAAAAATTCTCTAATTCACTAATTATCAGTCAAATGCAAATCAAAACCACAGCATGATATCACCATACCCCAGTTTGAAGTGCCACTGTCAAAAGTACAAATGATGCAAAGTGCTAATGATGGCAAGGCTATGGGGAATAAAGAACCCTGCACAATGTTTGTGGAAATGTAGATTCACAAAAGCCTTTTTAGAAAAAGAATGAAAATTTCTTAGAAAATTAAAAACAGAACTGTCATATTATCCAACAACTCCATAATTTTGTGGTACTTTTTACAATAGCCAAGAAATGGAAGCAACATAAATGTCTATTAACTGATGAATGGATAGTTGTAGACAATACAATAACATTTGAAGCAATAGAATGCATTTACAAAGAAAATACATCACAGTGCATATATGCAGTGTAATGCTATTAACCTCTGAAAAGTACGAAATCCTGTCTTCTGTGACAAACCTGGATGAAACTGGAGATCATTATATTAAGTGAAATAATTCAGGTGGAGAAAGACAAGGACTGCATGATCTCCCTCACATGTGAATATAAGCAACAACAAAGTACAGAGTGGAATGGTGGTTACCAGAAATGAGGGAGACTAACAGTGGGGTGAGACGGGGTAAAAGTTGATAAATGGGAACTAAATTACAGTTAAATATGAATAAGAAGTTCTGATGAACTATTGCACTGTAGGGTGACTGTAGGTAAGCATAATGTACTGCACATTTCAAGAAGGTAGAAGAAAGGATTTTAAGTATTTTCACCATAAAGAATTGATTAATATTCATGGACATAGAAATGTTCAACCTTATTTAAACATTGCACAATTCATACAAGTATTGAAAAGTCACATGGCATACTACAAGTTTCTCCATTTTTATGAATCAGCTAAACAAATTTAAACTTAAATTTAAAAATGTTCAATGACTTGTGACCAGCCAGATGACTAAGAGCAATCTGTGATTTAATCTGTTTTTCCTCAGCCCCCAATTTTCAGCATTCTTTCCACTGCCATATGACACAGACTGTGATAACTATGTCTCAATGAGTCCCCATGCCAAGGGAAGCCAGTCTAAACAATTTTGTTTTAGATGATTGAGAAAAAGTGAGACCTTCACCCACAGAGCAAAGAGGAAAACTTGCTAGATCGTCAACCTTACTGCTGAAAATGGAAACTCTACTTCCTCATCACTTAGCACTCATGTCACAGTTTTGGTGAAGGCCTTGTCACAACTGGCAAAACTCTTTTTCAGTTGAAATCTGCTCATGTATATTCATAAATGCAAATTAGAATATGTCCCCTTAACTGGAAAGAAGTTAATAACCTGTAATCCATGCCTCTCCAGTGTTCTGATGTCTTTGTTAAGTAGTGGCAAGTAGAGGTGATTTCTCATGAAAACTAGTTTTATCTTTGATGTCTGTGTACTAACAATATAGTGGTTTATATGTTTGGCAAATGGAGTCCTCTTTTTTTGGTCTCTTAGTCACCTGAAATTTAAAAGATTTAAAAAAACCTTCAAATACTTAAATGACAAGATTTTAGAGGTCAAAGTCCTATATAGGAAATTTTCTCGTTGTATTAGCTGAAAAAAATCTGAATCCCAGAGATGTAAAGCAGGTTTTGTAGGTTGCCACAGAATTCTTTACTAGCATTCCTTGATTATTATTCTCTATGCTTGCTAAATTGTTTTGTATTTTATATTACATCAAGATTTATTTTTAATATTTAAAACAATATTTTGACTCTATTATAGACTATTTATTGAGGCAACTTTTCAGAATGCTGAGATAGACATGTAGAGCAAATGGATAGTAACTAAAAGGAGGTATAGGTATAAGGGAATAAGTGCATATGCATGCGTGTTAGCATACATGCACCGTGGTTAACTGATGATCTATTTAATCATTTCCAGTTGTTGGATACATATTTTGTACGATGCAATATGACAAATACTATAGAAGTAACATAGGTGAAGTAAAGTCCCTGCCTACTCAGAATCTATGATTTAACAAGGCTGCTGTCACATGGAGCAAAGACCTTAATGACATGATGCCATGCACACACAAACATAAACACAAAAACATATGTTGATGACAGTGAATGACCTAGGACTACATTCTTCATTCATCTCCTAATGCACCTTTTCTATTTTAAGGTCATCTTCTCTATACCAGTCTTCCTGGCTGCTTATTGCTTTCATCATATCACAGCCAGTTACACTGTCTATTATCCTGGGTGTTCATGTGGAGCCATTGTGCCTGGTCTGTACTTCAGATCAGCTGCCTGTTAATCAAGTGGCTTGATTTAACGTCTTTCTCTGTCTAAACAACAGACGCAAATATTATCCACTATATGGTGGTGTGAGGTTTTAGAACTGTTTTTGGCCTGTGATTGGTGGTAAAATTTAGTAATAGCGTTATCAGTATCATCTTCATATAGCTTTAAAATTTTGGCTCACATGTTCTTTTTTCTTGATCCTTATTTTCCTTCTTAGTTTACTTTCTGCTCACCCAAATCCTTTCTCCCATCTCTATTTTCATCTTTCTTCTAACACATTTTAATTGAACATGCACTCTGCAATAGTTTCCAATCACACTGCCAGCAATTAGATGGCCATCTTTGCTGACCTCATGGTTATTACCGCTAGTTCCTCCCTCACTATTTTCCAAGTATGTGGAACTTTCTGGATTTTGAGAACTTATTTTGTAGTACCCTGTCTTTTGGATTTTTGTGTCTGTTGGTTTCCTAAGCTCTTTGTCATGATCTTTGTCTCTACAATGCTTGTTGAACAAATAAAGCTTATAATTTATAGCATACAAAGAAGTAAATAAACTCTTGGCCTCAGAGTAAGTTTCTTTTAAAAGAAAGTACAGAAACAGAAAGGTAATGGATGAAACTACAGCAACGGTGGCAGTAAAAGGGACTTGAGTTCATATCATCCTTCAGGCTTTGATTAGGCATATTTTAATCTTTATTTTTTAATTTTTATTTTTATTAGTGCATGTTTGCAGCACACAATGGTTCCATTCATCGTGGGATATTGGTACATATATAGCATTGCATCTTAATCTTTTTATACCCTGTTCACTCCTCTCCCTTCCTCTCCCTCCATCTCTTAGTTCCCTTCCCATTTGCAAAAAATAGAGCCCCGATTCCTATTATCTATGTTTTAGTTTGTTCTTTAATTCCTATGATTTTTATGGTGCTTTACTTTTTAAACATTAGATTTTATAGACAGTGTGTATCAATTCCTTATGGCTGCCATAACAAATAGCCACACAGTTGATTGGTTAAAATAAGATGAATTCATTCTTTGACAGTTCTGGAGGCCAGGAAATTCACCATAAGCCTCTCTGGGATGAAATCAAGATTTTGGCAGGGTCATTCTTTCCCCAAAGATTTGGGGAAGAGCCATATTCTTTCACTGCTGTGCCTTTCTCCATTATCAAAACCAACAAGACAGCATCATCAAATCTCTCTCTCTTCTTTCTCTCTACTATGAATGTCTAATCATTCTATATTTGTCTCTGATAAGAATGCTTATTCTGGTGTTTTGGACCCACTGTGGAAATCCAAGATAGTTCCCTCATCTGAAGATCCTTCACTCTATCACATCTGGAAAGCCTTTGCCATGTAAGGTAACACTAATAAATCAGAGGCTTCACAGAGGGACATATTCTTAATAAGTGTCAGCAGCTTACCACAGATTGGTGTTGCAATGGGAGAAAGGTAAAAGGATAGAAAAGAGTGGTAGGAGAACAGCAGGATGAAATAACTGACCTAGGAAGGGCCACATAGTATTCTCAAGAGTTTCCTGCCAGAAACCCTTGCCTCCTTCCCAGGAGAAGAACCACTAGGGGATGGAAAAGAACTAAGTAGATGAAAATTTTTAGAGTTTGGAAATTATGATTCATTTTGTCATGAGCTTTCCTTCTCAATGCTCTATTTTCTTATTAATTAATTGAAAAATAGAGAAAAGGAAAAGATTTTGACACTAAAAGCCCCGACCAACCAACCAATCAACCAACCAATCAATCAATCAACCAAAAACTTAAAAGATGCTGCACGTTCAAGATGTTCAGTTCATAAAATATCCTTGCTTTCTTTTACTTCTAATGTATTTTTGGGTCTTTTTCAAGACGAAGTTTCACTATGCAGTTCAGACTGGCTTTGGACTCACTTTGTAGCCCAGACTGGCCTTGAACTAATAGCAATCTTCCTGCCTCAGCCTCCTTTGTGCTTGCCTTGGTTATTTTTCTCTCATTGCTTGGACAAAATATCCAATACTCAAAACTAAGGAACGAAGAGTTTATGTAGCTCACAGGTTGTGGAGGTTTCAGTCCATGATCTGTTGGCTCCACGGCAGGGGGACATGGCATAGGGGCAATACTTCAAGGCAACAGAAGACAGCAAAGCAACAAGACCAACACGGGGAAGAAAGCAAGCCTATTTCCCTCCCTTATATTGTAAGCAGGCTGCCTCCCTGCCAGGGCAGGTATAGCAATCACAGCATTTTATGCCCTCCTCTTGCACAAACTGAGGATGTTTACAAAGTAAAGATCCTGGCTACCTGTTCAGTCTCTTAACTAAGTTTCTAAACTTCTCAAGTTGATACAATGTATCAACCATAACAGGGCTGGGATTATAGGCCTGCACCACCATGCCCTGCCTAACCTCTGATGTATTTTTAAGTAAAAAGTGAGCAAGCATAGAAAAAGTATATGCAATGTATAAAACTGTAAAGAAAACATAAAGAGTTAAAATTAGTACACTCATTATCATGGAAACACTTTTCCAAACTTAGATTCAAATTCTGCTTACATCAGGTAAGATTTTCTTGTGGTTGCAGCTCAGAATATAAAATTGTATAATTTTGACATTGTACACACACTTCATGATTGGGCAAAAATATTTTCAAATTATTGTACACAGAACAAATATAAAATATTTATATAATTCCTGTAACTTAATACCTAGAAAACAAAAATGGATCAGGACCTGATGAATCATTTCTCAAAGAAAATATATAATAGTCAACAGGTATATAACATGCTCAGTGTCACTAACTGTCATGGAAATTAATATTAAAACCAAAATAAGCTATCATCTCACAGTTGTTGGATGGTTGTTATAAAAAAAACATAAGGCATAGCAAGTGACGACAAGGTTTTGAATAAAAGAGAACTCTTTCATACTATTAGTAAAAATGGAAACTGGTAGAACCACTAGAGGATACAGTATAGAAGTTCCTCAAAATATTAAAAATAGAACTATAATCTTAAAAGAATTCATGCTCTTTTGTCAATTTTTTCAGAACTACAGAAAATATTGTTTAGTTATTCCTTCTCAAGTGAATGAATTGGTCCTCTCAGACATTTCTTTAGCTTATAATCTGTAATGGGACAATATTAGATGAGATGTATCCTGTTGCACTGGAACTCATGGCTAAGAGTCTGTCTTAGGAAAAAAGGATGAACTAAGTATCTCATATTCTAAAGAATGCTGAAATCAACTGTAGTCAAGTATTGACAGCTACTACCTCAACAACCTCCTCCATCCCTTCTCAACCCACCTGGGAGCCCCGTGGTGACTCATAGTACTGAGTTGTCATTTTGGTGCCACTGGCGCTGTTCATTTTCCTCTCTTCAGAGCGGGTGTTTTCCTCTCACTCTGAAATCAAGCAAGGGTATCCTTCAAGGATATCTCAGGGATGCCTTCAAGAAAGACAAATGAACGTCTTGTTCCCTGTATGGATACTTTAGCTAAGCTTCAAAAATTAGCATCCTCTCCCAAATGTTCTGAGTTGCATTTATTACTGTACTGTGGTGAATTTTGAATATAAGCATATAGATTAACTTAGAGACTGGAGATTTCTGAAAGTAGAGTGGTGCTTGCAGAAACTGCAGGCACCACTAGAGTGTGAAGGGGACATGATGCAACGTGCTTGTAAGGAAGTAGAGATAACACATCACCCAGAACCGCATTACTTGGTCACAGATGTCATAAACGGAATTCGTGTTTTCTCCAAAAACACATGAAGGAGAAAGGGGGAGGAACAAGTGTTAAAGACTGTTATAAGAGTCCATCTGCCAAGGAAAAAGTTCCCTCCTTCATGAAAAGGTGGTTAAATATGATTTACCAGTCAGGACTGATGATAAATATCACCAAAGCAAGGCAGGTGCACAGTAGTAGATGTTACTGTTTTCACAAGTAATCATATAAGCCAGCCCTTTCCCATGAGTCAGCGCCATTCATGGACTGTGTGGGAAGAGAACGAGATATCACCAAGAAGCAAGCCCTCCCTGTGAACTGGTGCCATGCACAGGTCACTGGGGAGAGAGTCAGATGCCAACCCCTTCTGGTGTTCAGGCTGGGAAACAAGAAGAGCCACCCCCACACCCACACCCCCAGAAGTGGCTAGCTGATCTGGAGAAACACAGGCTGTGATGATAGCTGTTGAAGTAATACATAATTTAATGCTTGTAGTGTTTAGTGTTTCACTGACTTTGCAGGTCTAAAGCCAGTAGTATGATCACCTGTTCAGAGGATAACAATACACAATGTAGCATCTATGGAGGCTCTCCTTCTGAACACGGTTGCCATTGTTAATTGTCTATTATCTTGTTTGAAGTCCTGTATCATTTTCATTGTTCTGCTAGGTTTGGTTTTATTCTGTTCTGTTTTGTCTGATTTTATTAGATCTGATGGCATGGGCAGCTATTTCAAAGATAACAAGATATATTATGGTAGCCATTGTGAATTTACTATTGTATTGTTTTGAAGTCCTTTATTGCATTCATTGTTTTGTTTTTATTGGTTCTATTCTGTTCTGTTTTGTTTGATTTTAGTATGTCTGAAGGTATCTGCAGTATTTTTGAAGACAACAAGAGGCATTATGGTAACCATTATTGATTTCCTACTGCTTTGAAGTCCTGTGTCACTTACACTCTTTTGTTTTGATTGGCTTTATACTGTTTTATTTTGCTTGGATTTATTCTCTTTAAAATAAAAAAAAATAAACACAATTTTACATGAAATTCATTTCTACTCTTTCAATGATTATATGCTTTTATGAATAAAGCTGATGTGATACATCAAAACTCTGGAAACTGAATTTCTCTGCCTATTAAATATATTAAAATTCAAAAATTATAGAATGTTAGAAGCCCATTTTGGACCAAAATGTCAAAATGCAACTTCTGATTCATTCCAATAATATCAGATTGACAATAGAGAGAAAAATTTACTAATTTATTTCAACAAAAAGTTTGCATATCTGGTGAATGTGTTTGAAAAAAGAAGATTATGATTTTTAATCAAATCCACCATTTGGAAGGTCAACATATTTCTGTGAAAAAAATGTTATATTAAAATACATAAAGTTTACCAAAGTATTTTAGTGGCAACAAAGTGACTTACAGTCATTAATACATAAGATGGAATACTAAGTGGATATAGTATATTTTTCATGCTCTAAAATTTCCACTTTAAGAAAAAGTATTTTCATTAATGCATGTTTACAGTACATAATTAGATTCATTGTGAGGAGCTGGTACATGTGCAAAATGTCTTACAAGGCAGCAATTATGCAGTAGCACATGCATGGTCTTGGGCATCACACATAACTTCTCTCTGTCCACTTCTGAGTTCCTCCCTTTACGTCTGTCTTTGGGCAGATTATGATGTTTCAGAACACAGTTCTCTCTTGTTTTGCCTCATTGGAGTCCTTGAGCTTCTTGGATAAGTAGATTATTTTTAAAATCAAATTTAGTAAGTCTTCTGGCACTCTTTCCTTAAACACATTTCTCTCTGCAACCATTAAGTTAATATATTTGATGGTTGTGATGGATTAACAAATGCTCAACTTGTAACACCCAGCTGAACTGAATCAGAGTGGTTCTGGTTATGGAAGCCCACCTGAGGATTGTTGCCAACAGCATAAAAGGAGAATTTGTGGGGAAGATGGTGTGCTGTTGATTCTCATGGAGAATCTTGTCATGATGTTTTTTCTGATACGAACTCAGTTTTTCTAATCATTGGAGGAGCTCAGGTCTTTGCTCTTGCTGAGAATGGCTGCAATTCTCTTCAGGGGAGCTCTGGTCCTTACCTTGAGCATCACTTCCTAGCTCCAGTTCAGATCCTTCATCCCACTGGTGCAGACTTTCCAGCTTCCAACACTGAATTTTGGGCCTTCTCAGTGCCGATCCTTAGTACAGACTTACACGAGACATTGTCGTGCGATCTAGACCTCCAACTAGACTTGTTCAGGACATTGTCATGAGATTTAGGTCTTCAGCTGGTTTCATGCAGGACATTGCTGTGGGATCCAGGCCCTCAGCTGGATTCTTTGTGTCTCTAGTGTGTGAACATATCTTTTTCACTCTTCTATGTTTGACTCTTTGGGTGAATGTTATAAAATAATCCTATAAATTATGTGTCCTGTATTAAATATATTCCCTTGCAAACCCTACAACAATGATGTTTTCTGCTAAAACTTTTTTTCAATTTTATATGTATCTTTCTTTCCCTTCTTCCTACTGTATAACCAAAATTGACCTATTTTAAAATTTGTTGATTCTTTCATTTGCCTTACCATATCTGCTTTGAGTTTATTAATGATATTTCATTTTAGCTATTGTAATTTTCAACTCCATACTTTTGAAGATGTATTTTCTGCTTCTTTATTAATATTCTTAAGAAAACATTATTCTTAGCTCTAAGTTATTGAACATTATTTGCTGCAGTTCATTGAATATATTTTAAATAATTACTTAATGTTTTTACCTAGTAAGTCAAATACCTAGATTTCCTCTGAAACAGTATTTTTTTATAAACAAATTTCATTCTACTGAGTATTTATATGCAATGAAACAGTATACAGCGGCTCTTCATATTAGACTACTTTTTAGAAAACCATGAAATACTTATAAAGTATTAAGTAGGGAGAAAGTTAATAAACTATAGATATTTTCAAAATGTGAATTGTAAAATATTGTTAATTTTCTGAAGTGAGACAAACTGCATAACATCGTATTATTTTATTTACAAAAAGTTTGTTCTTTCTGAAAGATTTGTTAGATATCGAATGTCTATGGATCACTATAATAAAAATCTTACTTTGCCTATTATTGGGAATGTGGGAAAAATGCTACCAGATGGCTTTTGGAATGCTAATAATGTTTGATTTTTTGATACATTTGCATGTTAAATGTTTACTTTAACATTGTAAAATATATTTAAATTTGTTCTGTATTTTACTAGTACATGTTTCTGTACATGCAATTTGAGCTCATTTTGTGAAGCAGGTATATGTACATGTGCAACTTATTCCTTTTTCTTTTCATCCCCTTTCCCTTCTCAACCACCAACCTCCCTTTTCTCTCTAAACTATCTTTCCCCATTTTCATTATTATTGTTGTTATCACTGCCCTGAGCTCATATGTATGACATCTAATGTTTACAGTCATTGTAGCTATCAGGTTCCTGTACAGGGCATATTTTAATTGTTTTTACTTCTCCTTTTGCTCTCCCTCCACCTCGGTCTTCTGGACTCCTCTCCATTTGCAAGAGATCTATCTTCTTGCCTTACTCAAATGATAAATACCATATGTCTCAGGTTTATTTCACTCAGGATTGTATTTTCCTGGTACATCCACCTTTCTATACATGTCTCAAATTTGTTCTTCTTTATAGCTGAGTAGTATTCCATTATGTGTGGATACCACAAGTGAAAGCTCTCTACATATAAAAATACTGCACTCTGAAAAAGAAGTTAAAAGAACACACCAGAAGATGGAAAGATATGCCCTGCTCCTGGATAGGTGGAATCAATACAGTGAAATATTTAGTTCATGAACACTTCTGTTTGCAAACAAAAGCATTTGGCAAAATTTTGCTTCCTTTCATAAACTCTGCATTCAGTGACAAACTTGAACACAGACATCTTACTCAGATAAACACAAATGCAGCCATCTTCCCCAAATTCATAAAACAAATTAAGTTCATAAACTGAGGTACCACTGTACTGTCAAAATGACCATATTTCCAAAGTCATTATAAAGAATCAGTGTAATCTCAATCAAAATACCATCAGCATTCTTCACCAAGCTAGAGAAAACATTTCTAAAATTCATATAGAACCAGAAGAGACCCAGAATAGCAAAAGTCAGTTTAGGCAACAAAAGCAAAGCATCACTCTAATCTCTGAAGCAACAGTGGTAAAAGTGACATGATACTGGCACAAAAACAGACATGTGAAACAATGGAACAGAATAGATGATAGAGAAGTATCCTCAAATGCCTTCATCTATTTGATTTTTGACAAAGGGGCCAAAGACATACACTGATGAATAGATAGCCTATTCACCAAATGGTGCTGGGAAAACTGGCTATCTGTTTGCTGAGGACAGAAAGTAAACCCTTACTTCTCACCACGTACTAAACTGAAATAAAAACTCATCAAAGACATAAATATTAAAATGGAAACATTAAACTTAATGGAAGATAAAATAGTTAAAACACTTGCCATCATAAGTGTAGACAAAGACTTTCTGAACCAAACTCAATTGCACAAAAAAGAACAGCAAGAATCAGCAAAACGGATTATGTTAATTTAAAAACTTCTGCACAAAGAATCAATTCGTAGAGCAAAGAGATAACATGCAAAATGGGAAAAAGATTACCAGCTATTCCTCAGACAGAGCACTAATATCTGGAAATTATAAAGAAATGAAAATATTAGATCACTAAAAATGAAAAGCCCATTCAAGAAATGGCCAAATGAAATGAGCAGACACTTCTCAGAAGATGGAAGACAAATGACTTGCAAATGTATTAAAAAATGTTGAACATCTCTGTTCATTAAAGAAGTGCAAGCTAAAACAAAGCTAAGATTTCATCTTACACGAGAAAGGGCAGTAATTATTACAAAATCAAATAACAGACACTGGCATAGCTGTGGTGAAAAATGAACCTTCCTACATTGTTTGTGAGAATGTATACTAGTACAACCATTAAGGAATCAGAATGCAGATTTGTCAAAGAAGTAAAATTACAAATTCCATAAGACCCAGATATCCCCCTTCTAGGTATCTTATAGCAAAAGACATTATATTATACACAATTCTGAGTGAAATAAATCAGGGACATATGGTATCTTTCATTGGAGTAAGGCAAAGAGATAGCTCTCTTGCAAATGAAAGTGGTCCAGAAGACCACTGGGGATGTGACTTTAACACTTTTGTCCTGCTTTCTGGTACCTTGTTTAAGAAAGTAGATTTGCTTCACCATTTCCTTACATCATGATACTCCTGCCTTGGAGCCAGACAACCATGAGTTGAGAACTCTGAAACTGTAAGTGAAATTAAAGCTCTCCTCCTTTAAGTTGCAAATGTCAAGTATGTTGTCCTTGGAATGAGAAAGATACCCAATACATAGTGTAATGATGCAACTCTGAATTTCAGATTTACCCATCTCTCCAGTATCCCTTATTTTGCTGTTTGTGTTTTTAGTAACTTTGCTATTTTACTCATTCTATTCTATTCTATTCTATTCTATTCTATTCTATTCTATTCTATTCTATTCTATTCTATTCTACTCTGTTCTATTCTCCTGTCCTTCTTTTTATTCTGTGATACTGGGAATTGAACCCAGAGCCTTCACACTGAGCTATATCCCCAGCCTTCTTTTTTCATTTTTATTTTGAGACAGTGCCCTGTAAATTGCTAAGTTGCCCAGGCTGGGTTAGAACTTGCAATCTCCCTGCCTCAGACTCTTGGAGTACCACCACATCTGAGTATAGCTTCTCTTTACTAATTCTGTGATTTCTATGTCCTTTGTCATATGTGGTCATTGAAGTCTCTTCTCAGACAGCTTAGTTGTCACATAATTATTGAGTAGAGATATTTTTTCCTTTCTCCCTTTCTAAGTACTGTAAGAGTACATCTTCAATACTCAACCACCTTGAAAATGCACTTTACAAGTGCACTATCCTATTGTTGGGTCTCAATCATAGTTAACAACTTAGCTATTTCCAAAATCTCTTCTAAACATACACAAGTCCTGGAAATGTTTAAGCACCTCCCCCACAAATTCATGTGGATTTCCAGATTTCTAAAATGTACTGAAAATTCATTGAAGCTATTCAAATTTACATATACACATAGCTTCTGTGAAGGTTTGGGTCACTGTCCCACTTACAGTGTCAAACAATTGACTCTGCCTGTTACCAGAAAAAAAAAAAGACACTGAGAAAAACATGTGTTCTCATCAGGCTTTTCGTTAAAATTTTTTGTATTTTTTTCTTTAAGAGAAAAAAGACACAGAAAAGAAAAACAAAAAGCAAAAGAGACAAACAAACAACAGCAACAAATCCAATATAATATTAGAGGTTTGCAAAACAAGATGATAGGAATTTGACAATGCTTGTAATATTGCATATTATTACCTTCAAAAGGATTGCTTAGATTAACAGATATAGATACGCAAAATTGATCTAATCATGAGCATTAACTGCTCTTTTCCAATAACTAATGTATTTAGTAGTATAGTCATTTTACCTAAATTTGTCTTTTTCTTTTTCCCTTCCTTCTTTCCTCCTTTCCCTTATCCCAATTACTTTTGCTCTTTGAGCAGTTTCTCACCCTTTCACACTATTGTTGATTTTGGATCGTATATACTTGTTCAGTTTCTTACTCTAGGGAGACAATATGGTATTTACACATGCGAGTTTGATTTATTTCACTTACGAGTATGGTCTCAAGTTGTACCCATTTATTTATAAAAGTCTCAATGCAATCTTTCTTGATAGCTGAGTAGTACTCCATTGTATAAAAATATCACACCTTTTTTATCCATTCCTTGATTGATGGGCACTTGGGTTGTTTCCAAGATTTGGCTATTAAAAATTATCTTGCTACAAACATGGGTGCACATATATCACTGTGGTATGATGCTTTCAATTATTCTAAGAAAATGCCCAGAGGCGGGATAGCTGAGTCAAATGGAATCTCTAATCCTGGCTTCTTGAGGAATCCCCACACTGATTTCCACAGTGGTTGCACCAGCCTATACTCCCACCAACAGTGGAGAAGAGTTCCTTTTTCCCCATAGCTCCTCCAGCATTTGTTATTGGTTGATTTCTTGAACTTGGCCATTCTTTCTGGGGTGAGATGGGATCTCAGTGTTGCTTTAATTTGCATTTCCCAAATGATCATTGATATTGAGCCTTTTTTCATATATTTATTTGCCATTTGTATCTTTTCATTTGAGAAGTGCATATTCTCAGATGCCCACCTTTGGATTGGGTCTTTGAATTTTGGGGGCCTGATTTTTAAAAAATTGTTTATGTGTTCTAGATAGCAGTCCTTGGTCTGAGGGACAATTGGCCAAGATACTTTCCCAATTCGTGGGTTTTCTTTTCACTCTGTTGGAGATTTCCTTCGGCATGCAAAAGCTTTTTAATAACACAAGATCCCAGTTATTGATTATGGGAAGCTTGATTTTTGTTCATGAACTGTCTGCGCACTCCTATGTCATCAAGGTTTTTGCCTACTGTGTCTTCCAGCAGATTTAGTGTTTCTGTTTTTACATGTAGATCTTTGATCCCTTTTGACTTTAGTTTAGTGCCTGGTGATAAACATGGATCTAGTTTTAGTTTTCAGCATATGGAAAACCAGTTTTTTCCAGCACCACTTATTAAAGAGGTTATCTTTCTTACAGTTTACATATTTTGGCCCTTTTGTCAAAGACAAGTAGACTGAGTGTGCTTATAGTTGTGGCTCTATCTTCTAATCTGTTCCATTGATCTTCAGGTCTGTTTTTATTCCAGCACCATGCTGATTTTAATCACAATAGCTTTGTAATATAGATTCAAGTCGGGGATTGTGATGCTCCTGCCTTGCTTTTGTTTCCCAGAATTGCCTTTATTATTCTAGGTCTCCTCTAGTTCCAGATGAATTTTAGGGATATTTCTCTAGCTCTGTGAGGCATGCAAATGGTATTTTGATTGAAATTGCATTAAATCTGTATAACAACTTTGGGAGAATGGCCATTTTCATAATGTTTGTTCTTCCTATCCATGAACAGGGAATATCTTTCCATTTTCTGAAATCCTTTTTGATTTCCTTTTGCAGAGTAATGTAATTTTTAATGTATAGATCTTTTACTTCCTTTGTTAGATTGATTCTTAAGTATTTCATATTTTGGATGCTATAGTGAAGAATGTGGTTCCCTTATTTCTTTCATCAGGCTTTGAGTCAAGCTTGAGATTTGAATCTTCTAGACAAGAAGCCAAATATACACCAACCCTGTGCTGCCCTCTCTGACGGCTGTCAGGCTTCTGGTTTACCCTGTAATAGAGGTATCATGCAAGGGATGAGAACGAAGCAAGTTTAAATACCACAAAACTCACTGAAATTATTGACATGCAGTATCTCTTATGAATAAATACTTCCCTGATTGCTATAACACTTTGTTTGGTTTCCACAGTCTTGAAAAAATTGATCCAGACAATTCTTTACTTTTAACTACAGATACAATTGTCAGAGGCCCTTCTAATTCTGCCATTTGCACTGATATCATCCTGTCCATCCATTTTTATTTGCACTTAAGCCTTAATATTTTCCCTTAGGGATTTAAAGACCTATCGACCAAATTTTATCCCTAAAAGCTGTACCAGTTTCTATTTCTAACAATAACCTTGAGAATGCTTAAATAACAGTACTTTCTGATCATGGTGATTCTTAGCAAAAAATTTTTATTTAGTTCTGACTGTTAAATTATGTAGTGAGCTAAGGGAAGAGAAACCTGAGGCATTAAACTTAAGCCAGTTAACCCTTTTCCTATGTAAGTAATTATAGATTAGTAGCTCAATTTTTGCAGTATTGACTTTTCTATGCACAGAATGTATCTCTATGCATATTTTACATTAAGAGAACTGGAATTTGGCAAGAGTAACCTTACTTATATTAATTAAAGCATCCACCATATTTCACATGATACAAATATGCAAATTTGTGAAAATAGCATTCACAGTGCCTTGTGAATGTGATAGATAATTAAATAGGAAATTGAAATATTGTGTTATTGGTGTTATTTTGGATCTCTGGTTCTAATAAATACAAAATTTATCAGGCATTTATTATGCTAATACATTTTATATGCAGTGTCCCACTTGGTCCTCACAATAATCCTATGAGATGAGTGTGTGTTCTCTGGACTGAAAATAGATGGTTTCAATTAATCCTCTTTCTGCTGTAGAGTGCATGACAATTGGAAATCTCATCATTTCTGACTCTCTGCTGGGAAGTGATAATAATAAAAATATCTACCACATTGAGTTGTTCAGAGATCAAATGAGGGTATGTATATAAATCTTTGCATAGAGTAGGAGCTCTATAAGCATGAGCTATTGTTAATATTGTTAAAATTACTATTTTTATTTATAATTTAAAGATGGGTTACACAAAGCTCATATAAATTAAACAACTTGTTCAAGATGACTAGAGCACACAAATAAGTGGTAGAATTATTTTGAATTGAGGTTTACTTTTAATAACTGTTCTATTATTTGATTTTGGTGGGGAAAATCAGTTAGCATTTTAAAATTTATCCTTAAGAAAATCACAGTGGAAGCATCTAGCTGGAAATGTGTTTTCACATCAACCCCCAGTGTTTGTCAGTTTTCCTCCTCTTTCTTCTGCTCCCTCTCCTCGTTTCCATCATTCCCAGCTTAGATTCCATCATTAAAGTGTTTAGCAGTATATTCTCAACTCCTTTGACTCTTCGTTTCTTTGTTACACTCTTTTGGAAAAATAGAACCTTGGACAAATATTAATGTTTTTGAGCATCTATTCAATGGTAGGCCTTGTATAATAATTGGTATGGGAGATCAAAACTGATACAAGAGGCAAACTGGTGCAGTAGATTCAGTGGAGAGAAAGAGAGAAGAGTGGAAGAGTGAACCAGCGTGTGTGCTGACTGTGGTGGTGGTGATGATAAAATGCACAGAAGCGATAAAACTGCATGCCACTAAATATAACTTACCATATGTATTTATGCATGAATACACATATTCATAGACACAGAGTGCATACAAAACTGGTAAAGTCTGAATAAGGTTGATAGATTGTATAAATGTCAGTGAGAATAAACTATAACTGTTGAAACTGGAGAAGCTGGCTAGAGAGTAGACAGGCCTCTCTCTTAATTTTTACCTTTGGTTGGCCCAAGTGCTTACTATTGTGAAATACCTGAAAGATACCTTCTTCCTTGTGGGGATCAGGCTTAATCTGTAATAAGAACATTACAAATGTTCTTGGTGGGACCTCAATAGGAACTGAGAAAGAAGGCAAAGTTTATGGGTATTAAGGCAGTTGGGCTGTGGATGAACAAAAACGTTGTCTTTCCATTGTTTTTGTTTCCTCAGGGAAATAGGAAGCAAAGCTGTAAGATGAAGATGAAGATGAGTGAGAATTCGCAGATATGTGAGTGAAGACCAATGGGCAAAGAAGCACCTAAAGAAAAAAGTAATAGGATTACTATTGCAACTATGAGTCTACATAAGGAGAATAACTGCAGATTTTCTAAACTGATTTTTGAATATCCTAGTTATATACTTCTCTCGAGCTATTCTAAGTTGGTTCAGAAACTGAACAAATAAAATAAAATTTGTCCAAGGTTCTATTTTTCCAAAAGAGTATAACAAAGAAGCAGAGAGTCAAAGGAGTTGAGGACGTGCTGCTAATCACTTTAATGATGGAAACTAGGCTGAGAATGATGGAAATGAGGAGAGGAAGCAGAAGAAAGAGGAGGAAAACTGATAAACACTGGGGGTTGTAGCACTTTGTGCATTCAAAGTGTGGCTGGAATTGTGAGACTAGAGGAATGACTTGGAAATTGATTTATGGAGAAAACAAAAATTTCAGGTATGATGAATGACATGAATGACAGAAATGAGGACAGTCAGGAAAGCAGGGAAAATGGCAAGGGAAATAAACCAGTAGGTATTCAAATCACCAAGGGAAGGAAAATGTTGGTGAAAGAGACACTGACCCAGGATTTGCCTCTGAACACCATTCTCAGAAAACTCTGATGCAGATCTTCTTGGCTTCTATGTGCAGAGGCCACGGGGTTACAGTGGGTTCATCATTGTGTCCTGGAGTCTTTTACTCCTGCCCTCATTCTCAGTTCACATCTGCATTAAATTAAAGTTATTCAGATGTGCTATCATTTTCCACCTGGAACCCTAACTTACATAGATATCTTTCCCTGAGAACTTAGAAAAGTTGAGAAAAAGGAAAGACAGAGACAAAGAAACAAAGAAAGAAGAAAACAAAAACAACAACAGTTACAATGCCAATAAATCACTTGTAAGTTCACATTTTAAAATATGTTCTTCCAGTTCGTTTTCTTATATTTTCAACTTACTTTGGTGTGGATTAATTTAATTCAATTTACAGAAATTGAATTAAACTTAGTGATTTGAAGCTGCCTGCCAGTAGGTCAAAGGAGTTAAGAATCAAGCCAGATATGCTGGATTCTAAAGCTGAGTCAGTAGCAAAGCAAAACTAAGGGTAGAGGATGAGAACAACAAAAGAAGAGGAAGAAGAGAGGAGACAAAAGCATGGAATTTTTGTGTAACATGTTCTAAGAACAAAGGGTGGTTTTTGTGGTTGGAGAGTACTAGGGTGGAACATTGAGAGAGGCTTAGCCTGGAGTCATTGAAAATAATTCTGATATGTTCATGTCTACTTCATTAGGGTTGCACAGAACACCTTGAAATGGTGGGTGGTTAGTGTAGATTAAGCAAGAACGAGAATGAGACAGACAAATCATCACACCCTGAAGGTCCTCAGATGATGCAGATTTGCCCAGCATAGCCAATACTTCTGTCCTGAATGTACCATATCCATGTGTCTCCAAACAAA
>RJWM01027109.1:0-27256 GCA_004363535.1 Dasyprocta punctata | reverse complement strand
AAAAAAAAAAAAAAAAAAAAAAAAAGATTGTAAAGGTGTGGAACTGGATGAGATTACCCAGAAATCGTCATTTTTGAAAAAGGGTCTACATACTTTTTAATTAAAATATTTGTGATACATAATGAATATATTCTTTGTGGGAGTTGGTCCATATATATATATATATGTATATATATATATATATATATATATATATTTTTTTTTTTTTTTTTTTTTCCGGCACCGGAGATTGAACTCACAACCTCGCGCCTGCCTGATAGGCGCGTAAATCGCTGAGTCAACCTCCTGGCCCTGTTTTTTTGAGGCAGGGTTGCACTGTGTAGCTCACGCCAGCCTTGCGCTCGCGTGGTAGCCCAAGCCGGCCTCGAACTCACAACGCTCCTCCTACCTCAGCCTCCCAAGTGCTGGGATTAAAGGCGTGCGCCACCACGCCCGGCTTCCATATATATGTTAAACCAATCTTTTTTACTTCCCCTTCCCATTCTCTCTTCTCCGTCATTACATCCTCTTCCCATTTGCAAAGGATCTACCTTCTTTTTTTTTGTGGCACCAGGGATTCAACTAACAACTTCACACCTGCCAGACAGGCGCTTAAGCCACTGAGCCAAACTCCCAGCCCTAGTTTTTTTTGAGGCAGGGTTGCACTATGTAGCTCAAGCCGGCCTCAGACTCACAACGCTCCTCCTACCTCAGCCTCCCAAATGCTGGGATTAAAGATGTGTGCCACCACGTCAGGGTAAGGTCTACCTTCTTGTTTCCTATCATCTATTTTTTATTTTGCTTTTAGTTATTTATACTTTGGGTTTCTCATATAAGAGATACTATGCAATATTTAAGTTGTGTGCTTGATTTATTTTGCTTAGTATTATGGTCTCAAGGTGCATCCATTTTCCTACAAATGACTCAAATTTATCCTTCTTTATGGCTGAGTCCTCCATTATATATATGTGCCACATTTTCTTTATCCATTCACCTGCTGATTATACTTCCATACTTTTTGAATACACATTCCTGAAAATTGTGTCCTCATTATACAAATTATACTTTGCAGAACATACCCAAAAATGGAAAGTTAAAAGGGAAGACTTAAACCCTTCAGTCTCTTACTATTGCACTACAAACAGAGTCCAAGAAACTTACCACCTTCTGCAAGGCCTGCACCAGCCATTCAGGACTCCTGGGTCACTACAGGGCAGCCATACTGTGTCTGTCTGTCTTCCCTCCAACTCACCAAATTTTGTCTCACTTCAAGGATTTTGAACTGTTCTTTTCAGTCTGTCTTACTCACTATTAGAATATACTTTTTCTACTCTTCTCATGGTTATTTCAGCTTCAGTAGGACCTCCTTGAAGAGGCGTTCCCACCTACAGGGGAGGGGCCATCCTTCACTGCCCAGCTGTCCCACTAGCACAACTTGCAATGACACATTTGTGTCCAGTTGCTTGTTTCTACTGCTAGATGGGAAACTCCATCAAGGGAACAACAGTATCTGTCTTGCTGGGATTTGGGGGTAAGGGCAGAATTGAGACAGGGTCTCTTTGTGTAGTTCAGGCTGGCCTTGAACTTGCAGTGATCCTCCTGCCTCACCCCCGCAACTGATAGGATTACAGGTGTGTGCCATCATGCTTTGTTTTGCTTATGATTAAACCTCCCTGTAATGTGTCTGATATACGGGATCAACACTGGCTTGTGAAATGCCCTCCTAAACATCTTCCAGTCCTCTCCATGCTGTACTAGTCCAATCTTCCTTGCCACTCCTCTCCTAACTCAGTCAGGCGATACTGAAAATGAATGTTGTCCCTCAAAGTCTTCCCCTCCCCACCTCAGTCTCTTTGTTCATTGTGTGTCTTCCACATAACAAGCTCCTATGAGCATTAGATCAAGCACTATGAAGCATTTTCTGACCCCCCAATACATGATATTGTTTCTACTTTGAATCCCAAAGTATTTAGTACCTTTTTCTGTCCTGCCTTACCTTACCTTCACTTCTAAAGTGGATGTGCAACAAATTTATAGAATGACAGAACTGAAAACCTCACCCTACAGTAATTTTTAAATTCTAGTGAACATTAGAAATACAGGACAAAGCCGGGCGTGGTGGCGCACGCCTTTAATCCCAGCACTCGGGAGGCTGAGGTAGGCGGAGTGTTGTGAGTCCGAGACCGGCCTGGGCTACAACGCGAGCACAAGGCCGACCTGAGCTACATAGTGCGACCCTGCCTCAAAAAACTAGGGCTGGGAGTTTGGTTCAGTGGCTTAAGTGCCTGTCTGGCAGACACGAGGCTGTGAGTTCAATCCCTGGTGCCATAAAAAATAAAAAAAATAAAAGAACTACAGGACAAGCTTACTGAAATGCAGACTCCTTATTTCAAGCATTCTTATAGGTTTTTTTGTTTTGATTTTTTTGAGACAGGGTCTCACTTTGTAGTGCAAGCTGTTTTTTTTTTTGTTTGTTTGTTTGTTTGTTTTTTGTGGCACCAGGGATTGAACTTGCAAGCTCGTGTCTGCCAAACAGGCACTCAAGCCACTAGCCAAACTCCTGGCCCTGGCGTTTTTGTTTTTGTTTTTGTTTGCAGCACTAGGGATCAAACTCACAACCTCGCATCTGCCAGGGTAGGCACTTAAGCCACTGAGCCAAACTCCCGGCCCAAATTTTTTGAGGCAGGGTCGCACTGTGTAGCTTAGGCCTGCCTTGCACTCAAGTTGTAGCCCAAGCCGGCCTCGAACTCACAACGCTCCTCCTACCTCAGCCTCCCGAGTGCTGGGATTAAAGGCGGCAAGCTGGCTTTGAACGCACTATATGGCTCAGACTGGCCTTAAACTTGGGGAAACCCTCCTGCCTCAGCCTCCTAAGTGCTGGGATGAGAGGTGTGTACCACCACCCCCAGCTTTTTGGTTGACACAGGGTCTCAATATGTAGTTCAGGCTGGCCAGGCACTCATGGTGATACTCCTGCCTCAGGCTCCTGAATATTGGTATTATATGAATGTGCCACTATGCTCAGCTATTTCAAGCATTCTCTATGACTCTAATGCCCACGAGTACAAGAATAGCATAACAAGTTACTCTGAAGTCAACAGAAACTCCAGAAGCAAGGTTCATTGATAAGTCTTAGAAAAGGGAAGGAGTTCAAAGGTTGAATCCTTACCTTTTCCTCTCCAAGAGTTTGAGTTGATGAATAAAGGCTCCAAAGTTATTTGCTTTTTTTTTTTTTAATTCCCTTTCTGTTCCATCTTCCCACAAAATTACCCAGAAAAGCTCAGTAACTAAAAAGGAGACTTCAAAGTGCCAGTGTAAACCAGCCTAAGAGAAGCAGGCTCCCTCCCACTGGGCCCAACATCTGGAGGCTAGTATCTCCACTCAGAGCCTGGTAGTAAAAGCTGGTGCAGAATAAGGTGGTTCCAGAAGCTAGCAGCAACCCGGCCTGCAGGAGAGTCAGGGCAAAATAGGGTCTTCTAAGAACAAGGCAGGCTGAGGGGCGGTGGCTAGGCTTTCTCAGGATTAGGCAGGGGGGACAGATTACCCAGAGGGGCTTTCTACAATGGGGTACTCCTAACAGGGCCAGGCTGTGAAAGAAGTGGTGTTTGTTGGCCTTGTCAAAAAGCTGTAAGAAAAGAGACATGGGGGACTTCTTAAGCAAAGCAGGCAACTGGATCTTGTGGTGACACACAGGATCAAAGTCTGCCACCCCACCCCCACCCTTAAATCCCAGCTTGCCCCTTCCTCAAGCACCCACGCCATAGGCTGTAGCATTTGCTGCCCAAAGACCCGCACTGTCCTCCCAGTCCCCACTTTCCTCAAGGACCCAGACTCTGTGCCTTCAGAGACCAGCGAGGGAGGGAGTCCCAGCGCAGTTACTTCACCTCCTTCCCGTAGGCATCCGGAAACTGAGCGCCTGTGGAGAGAGGCAAAGGTTATCAGACACTGCACCCCCCCGAACTGTCCCCAAACGCGGGAGACCAGGTGGGCACTGGGGAGAAAGGGCGTCCCCAAGGAAGCTCCCGATTGGTAGTGCAAACACAGTACTGGGAACTAACTGGGCCCGCTGAGGGGCGTTAAAAGATTTAGGCTCCGCGAACTGTGTCCGGTTGGGGGGCCCTTCACGTAGGGTTCGCCCCTTCATTAAACCCGCAGAGGTAGTCCCCTTGCACGTCCCAGCTGCGTCCCCAGGTCCCTGACCGTGCGCCCCGTAGGTGGCCAAGCCCAAGGCCCCAGTTCCTGACAAAGCACCAAGGCGACGGAAAGCAGCTCCTAGCCCAGCCATGGTGGTAAATGGTCACGTGCAGTACAAACACCGCCCAGGCCACCCAAGAGGCTAACCAATCCCGATCGCCCAAGCAAATAAAGTCCATAGGTGCCCAATCAGGGCTGTGTTCATTTCCAGCACCCACGTCCCCAAGGCGGATATTTGCGCCTTTGTAAAACCACTGCTGAATGGCGAAGACGTCTGGCGGGCGGAGAAATTAGAACCAATTAGCAGCGAAAGAACGGAGCAGGGAGGGGCGGGGTCGGAGGCGGGAGTAGAGGATTTGCGTCACGGATTGGCCCACTTTCCAAATTGATCGCCTCTTCGAACCTCCCCGCCCGCACCTCTGGCTAATTTCCAACGATCCTTGTCCCCACGCAAAGTTCCGCCCCTTTCCCTACAGGCTCCTCCCGTTCTGCTTCAAACCAGACCCGAGAAGAGGCGGTCCCACGGATAGCAGACCCTACCCATCGCTGTTAAGCCCCGCCCAGTTGACCACTGGCCTCCTCCTCCTTGTCCTTAGGCTCCGCCTTCTCCGTGTGATGCTCTGGCCCTCGTAGTTCGGTTCCTTTCCCCCCTCCCTCCCTAGACCCCGAGAGCCCGGAGGGTGGGAGGTCCGGGGGAACGTTTCCACTCTGCCCCGGCTAGCTACGTCCGTCCGTCGGTCCGTCCACTCGCGTCCCCTTCCACCGTCTCCAATCCCCCCACACTCCAGAGGGCGGGCGGGCAGGCGGGTGCGAGCGAGGGGTGTGCGCCGCTCTCTCGGCAGGGGGCGGGGGAGGCGGCCGCACGGTGACGCGCGGGGCTGCTGCGGCTGCTCCGCCGGCGGATCATCACTCTCGGGCTGGGATGGACGCGGGGCGGGCGGGCCCTGGCGAGCGGAGCCAGGGGTCCGGGCCTCCCGGCTGCTGAGCCTTCCCCGAAGCCTCTCCTCGCCCCCGTCTTCCCTCCTAGGAGCCGCGCCGATCTCTGCCTCGAGGGTTCGGGCACGGCTCTGGTCCTCCTCTGACTCCCTGGACTCCCCCTCCTGCCCGCCCTCGGGATCGACTGGATCCCTCCCCCTCCCTGAGGATTCCGGCTGGATCCCTGCCCCTGCACCGCGGATCCTGCGCTCCGGGGCCCCGAGCCCCTGGGGATTGCCGTGGACTCCTCCTTCAGCACCCGATTCTTTAGGATCCTCCTCCTGGACCGCTTTCTGGTCCCTCGAAGCCAGGCCACGGAGCCAGTGGATCTCCAGTTCAGTCTTGTCCCGTCGTCCCCTCCTTGCTCTGCCGTCCCCTCTGCGGGGTTCCCCGTTCTCAGGCTCCCCCTGACCCCATCCCCTAGCTCTCCATTTCCCAAGGATCGACTGGATCCCGGCCCCGCCCCCCGGGGCTGGGGCGATCCCCCTCCCCCGCCGGGTGAGGCTCTGCGGGCGGGGGCTGGGCCTGCGGGGCCGCGGGGGCTCAGAGGCCGCCGCCCCCCCTCCCGAAGCCCGTCGGCCCCCCACTTGGAGCCCTGGATGGAGGCACCACGGCCCCAGGGCTGAGCCAGGTAGGAGCTAAGCCAGGCTGGGTGGAGGGGGCTGCGTGGCGGTCCGCTGGGGTCTCCCTCTCCCCATCTTCCTCCCTGCGCCTGGTTTCCCCCAGCCTGCTCTGTCTGCGTGTCTCCGCCTAGGGATGCTCTCGCCGTGTCTCTGCGTCTTGGTCTCTTTGTCTCTGCCTCTCTCCAGTCCATGAATGATCCTTTGAATGGGCCCACAGACCCCGTGTGTTCCCATCTCCCCTCCCCCTCCTTCTCCCCTTCCCGGCCAAGCCGTTTTCCCCACTGCGGGAAGGGGGGGGGGCTGCGGCCTGAGCCCCCGTCCCTCAACTCTACCGGCTGGGGGAGTCAGGCCTGGGCTGGAATGGAGACAGCAAGGCACAAGGATGGGGAGAAGGACGGGGGAGCAGGATGTGGCAGACCGAGATGGGGAGAGAAAATGGGGGAGACAGAGATAGAGAATGGGAGAGAGAGAGACAGAGAGGGAGAGACAGAGAGCGAGAGAAGGAGGGAGCTTGAGGGAGAAAACTGGGGAAGGTATTTGGAGGAGACAGATGAGAAACACCAAGGAGAGAGATGTAAAAGAAATGAAAAAAAGACAGAGTGGTGAAGGACTGAAGGCAAGAGCTAGAGCAAGCTGGAAGCTGAGGAAGACTGCTCCAAGGGAGCAATATAGAGGCGAGAGAGACTGAGGGGCTCCAGTAGGAAGGAAGAAGGGAGAGAAGCTGCTTGGAGGAGGAGAGGCCAGGGGCCTAGGAACCCTAAAGAAGAGGGGGTGACCGAGGCAGACCATTTAGGGGAGGGGGAGGAGGCAGCAGGGCCATGGTGGCTGAACCTAGCCGGGCATAGGAAGAGGTCCTGGGGGAGCCAACCCCAAGCCCCTCCAGGTGAGAGGGAACAGGAGCTTAAGAGGATCTGAAGCGGGAGGGTGGCTGGGTGTGAGTGGTAAGGGTTCCTGTGTCCTCATCTCTGGAATAAATTGACACCTGCAGAGAGCCACCCGCGGGCTGGCGCCTGGCTCTGAAAACCCCGCGTCAGCAAACAGCTCTGGCTGCTGGTGGGGGGTGGGGGGCTTGCTGAATGACCTGGGTGCCTGCCCCTTTGGTCTCATCTCTGCTCTTGTCCTGCCCCTGCTGCCCTGAGCACCCAGGCATCAGAGCAGCAATGTTAGGGGGCTGGCAGAGGGAAGGGGAGGTGAATGAATGGGATGGTATGGGATGGAATGGGATGGGATGGGATGGGATGGGATGGGATGGGATGGGATGGGAAGAGAGCTGAGGTTTGCCCCCAGAACATATGTCAAAATGCCCTGGAAAGAAGAGGTGTCTGCAGCATAAGGCTGTTCAAGACTGTGGGAGGGGGCTTATTTGGTACCCCCCAAGCCACCTCAGCACCCTTTCACCCTAGCGAGAGGCCTGGTCACTAGGGCTAGACTCTGATTGGCTAACAAGGGGGGCAAGAGGCGGATCTTTTAGGGTTTTCCATGCCCCCAGATTCCTCTTCTTCTCAACATATATTCTTCCTCTATTATATGGTTGGGGGAAACTAGCATTCTGACTCACACCTCTGCCCTCCCCCTCAGGGCCTCAGTGGACCCTTCAAGCAATCTAGCCCCTTCCCCTCTTCCTCCAGACCCCCACTCCAGGGTTAAACCTGCAGCCCGTTGCCGAGGTAACATTGCGGGGCAGCATCCCGTCGCCCAGCAACCGGCTGCAGGATCACGCATCTGTCCCCTGATTTGCCCCTCAGCACCCCCTCCCTACTCTAACCCCTACCTCAAGACACCCCAACTTCTGAGGAAAAATGATAGTGTCTGGGGAGAGAGGGGGCCGGGGCCATGTAAATCCTTAGGGAATAATGTCTTGAAGGAGAAAAAAGGTGCGGGGCTGGTACAGTCCCAAGAAAGGCCCTAGTGTGGCCTGAGGTGGGGGTTCAGTGCCATGAAATTACAGCTCCGGAGTAATTAACACATATAAACAAACCCGCCACTTCCTGCTAATTAATGACTTGGTATTTTTATTTTCTCTTTCTTGTCTATCTCATTCTCTCCCAGGGAGGTGGGCACTGAGGCTCCCGAGTCCCGGGAGAGAGCCTGCCTGGGAGGGATGATAGGCTGGAGAGGGGCGTGCTGGACCTGGGGAACTGGCCCACCCCTTCCTCTGACTTTATTTTGGACTTTTACTGCGTCCGCCCCTCCCCCAGCCTGGGTCCCTACTGAGGGGAGGTGGGATGCTGGGGGCCCGTGGGTGGAAGAAGCGGGCAACTTGGTCTGAAATCCAAGTCACTAACCACTTTGTCTCTTCTGTTTCCCCAATCCTTTCTGTCTACCCCCGTCCAACATCCCTTCCCTTCTTTCACCTCTCCTCTATATTTTTGTCTGTCTGTCTGTCTGTCTGTCTCTTGCACCCTGTCCCTTCTGCTCTGCCTCCTGCAGGTCGGGCCTGCCTTCACCTTCTCCCACCTCCTTCCCCTTCCCCACCCCTTGCCCCCTCCATGGAGAGGAATAGACACCTTCTCTGTCCGCTCTAACCCAGGACCCTCCCCACGCCCCTCCTCCCTCCTTTCCCCTGCCCCCTCCTGCCCCCTGGGGCAAGGGGGCCTCCCTCCCTCTCCCCCCCTTCTCTCTCTCTCCGAGGGGGGGGTCCCGGGGAGGGAGGGGGGGTCCCCGATCAGCATGTGGCTCCTGGCGCTGTGTCTGGTGGGGCTGGCGGGGGCTCAACGGGGGGGAGGGGGTCCTGGCGGCGGCCCTGGCAGCCCGGGCCTGGGCCTCAGCAGCCTCGGGGAGGAGCGCTTCCCAGTGGTGAACACGGCCTACGGGCGAGTGCGCGGTGTGCGGCGCGAGCTCAACAACGAGATCCTGGGCCCAGTCGTGCAGTTCTTGGGCGTGCCCTACGCCACGCCGCCCCTGGGCGCCCGCCGCTTCCAGCCGCCTGAGGCACCCGCCTCCTGGCCCGGCGTTCGCAACGCCACCACCCTGCCGCCCGCCTGCCCGCAGAACTTGCACGGGGCGCTGCCGGCCATCATGCTGCCTGTGTGGTTCACCGACAACTTGGAGGCGGCTGCCACCTACGTGCAGAACCAGAGCGAGGACTGCCTGTACCTCAACCTCTACGTGCCCACCGAGGACGGTAAGGGCGCGGGCGCAAGGCCCAGCACCCCATGCACACAGCCCACAGACCCGCACCCAGACCCTCAGGCACCTGACCAGCTCCGGGCCCCTGAGCTAGTCCTGGTTGGGGACAGTGAGCTGCAGTATGTCCCTGCAGCCTCCGGGTGCTCTCTGAGGACAGTAAGGGCGCCTGCCAGGCAGCACGGGAGCATCCCACCCCCGGCCACACCACCCCAGGAGTGCTTCATGCCCTACAGGGCCATGTTAAGGGTAGCAGTCACTTAGTCTAGGCTCGCTCGCCCACCTTTTTTCCAGCGAGGCACACAGTCACCTAGTCTCAGTGTGGCTGCTGGGAGTTCAGGTGATAGCGCCATCACCTGCTCAGATTCCCACTCCAACCTCATACCACTTCCCACAGCTAGGGCTCGCTTCAGCTACCTCAAGGACAGCATAGATTCTTCTGCCCTCCCCACCGGGGCAACCTGGGTAGACTTCCATCTGTCACGTGGCACCCAAGCCCCTCACTTGAGCTGAGTGTCCTTGGCTGTGGTCCTCTTACCCTCCTCTTCCGGGAGATTTCTGTCTCTTCTACAGAAATTCCTCTACATCCCTAAGGGATCAGAGAAGCTTCTGACCAAGGGCCCCTCCACTCACCGCCCAGCCCACTCTCCGTCCCCAGCGGAGCATCTTCCCATGGGCCCAAGCTGCTGTTAATGAAGTCCTGTCCACTACAGGTCCCTTGACAGTTCTGCCAAACTTCCACACCTCAAGATTGATCAGAACACCTTCTAACTGTCCACGACAGAGGATACTTGCGTATTCCAACATTGCCAACAGAACATCCACACAAACACCCCCATATTACCCTCCTGATACTCCATCTTGCTACTCCAAAACATGCCAACACCTCCACAAAGCCCATCCTCTGCTGTGCCCTCCCCCCAGGCCCTGTTTCCCATAACCTGGTGCCCAGGAATTCTCATGTGCCCTTATACCCCCAGCATCCCCACAAAGTGTACTCAAATGTCATAATAGTCTGTCTCAACCACTCAACATACAAATCACGCTCCCAGTCATCCAGTGCACCAACCGTGTGCTCCAATACCTGTGTATCACAGTTCCCAGCACTTCACAGAGCATCCACATGCAACACTTCCCTGAAACTGTGCGTCCCGTCATCCCCACAGGCCCATGCTCCCAGGAATCAGCCACACTGGTCCGTGCTCCCTAGCATCCCTGGATGTAGATCCTGTGCCCTGATAACACCCATATACTGTGTTTGAACCTCGTGTTCCAACAGGCTCCTCACACCACAGTCCCTAACGCCCTCAACTCATCTCACACGTTGTCTGCCCCAACTCCTACCTAGAGATCATTCGAGCCCTGCTCACAGATCAAGTACTTCTGTCACCTAACACCTTGCACCCTGTACCTGGAGTCTTCTCACACCAATCACAGAATTTATGCACTCAACCCATCCATGTACATCTGAACACCTTCCATAGGGACCCTGTGTCCCTGGTTTCAGGTATGTACCCCAACCTCTTAATGACTCCTCCCCAGATGAGCCCCGCCTCCTAACAACCCAAACACAGTCCACAGAAACATCATGTACACTGATCTCATCGAAATAAGCACCCTGATGCCCCACAGACCATTTACCTTAGCACATTCCACACATCCGCCACACGCTCCACATAAGAAACATACACTTCACATTCTTCTGCCCTCAGTGGACCGCCTACCCAGCACCCTACCACCCGTCGTGAGTCTCTCACCCCAGTACATCCACACAGACTGTCCATCTCAACACTCCCCACTTTTTCTGACCTTGCACACCCACACTTTCACATGGCTGTCCACCCCCTATCTTCATGGAAGCTTTCTCATGCCCCTGTATGAAGTACCCGCCACTTCCTATAACTTGACCATCTACCCCAACACCACACAAGCTGCCCGCCCCTACCCCCATACCAACTATGCGCACACTGTCTGTGTTTTTAAACATTGTTTATTACACACCTGCTTGAGGTCTGATACATCCAGGTGATCTCTGAATCTTCACACCAGCTCTGAGAGGAAGAGGTTGACTTGGGTGCACTTGAGCACATACATACACCTGGTATTGTCATGCACACGTGCGTGCCCTGCTGGCTTCCTTCCCATTCACACTCAAAGAAGAGGTCCCTTTCCCAGTGAGTTCCCTTGGGGTCGTTACCCTTAAGCAGAAGTCTTCCAGAGCTAGCCTGGCCCTTGCAGACCCATCCCTCCCAAGCCATTGAGGAAAACAACCGTCCTAGGAAACCCCCTCCCCCGAGGCCTTTGAGTTCCAGCTTTACCCTGACCAACCCCATAACCAGTGAAACCTGGAGGCAGCCTCTGGGTTTAGTCTTGGACCTTTCCCGCTGGGCCGGCTTTGTGCATCCCAGCACCTTGTGTGTTGGGCTGGGTCAGGGCACTGCGTGTCCCATTGTTTCCAGACGGAACCCTCCAAGTGGGGAGGAGGGCTTTTTGACAGTGGAGCAGGGGCTGGGAGTTGGGCTGGTGGCAAATTCACAATTTGGGGGGAGGAGAGGCGGCCTGGGTAAGGGACAAGGTTGATGGGGGTGTGGAGGGATGAGTCGGAGTGGAGGGCAAGACCTGATGACCCCTTTCCCTGCTTTGCCCACACTGGGGAGATGGGGTGAGAAGCCAGGCCTGTGAATGCGGATGGAAGAGACATGCCCGGGGGTGAGGCTGGGTAGGCGGGCGGGCGGGCAGCCCTAGATGACCTCCCCATAGCCCTCCAGCAGGGAGCAGAGGGCTTCTGGGGGCTGTGAGCTTCGGGTGGGCTGCCCCCAAACCCCTTCCGCCCTCTCCCCTCCTGAGTGGTTCAGAGGGAAGCAGAGTGCTTTCTGCATAGCCTTTCCCCTCTGTAGCCTGGGTGCAGGAGGCGGTGCTTGGCTGGTCCCAAAGGGGGCCTCTGGGAGGTGGCCTGTGCGGCAGCCAGCCTTGGTCTCCAGGGGCTTCCCCTCCCCTCCCACCGCGCCTCTAACGCTGTTTCATTTCCAGCAATTAGCAAACACACCAACAAGCCAAATCCTTTCCAGCCAAGTCAATATGTCTTAAGACAGGCCTCAGCCCACTCAGGCACCCCACCCCCGAAACCCACCTTTTCTTTGGGGCATGACTTTTTCTGGGGAGGGGAACAAAATTGGGTTATAGAAACGTTTTTCTCTTTTCTTGGTTTCTTTTTCTTGCAAACGAATTTTGCTTTTTTTGGCTTATTTTTTCTGCCTCCCCCCCTCCCCTTTTCTGCTTTCTCTCCTCCCCTCCCCATCCACCACCTCTCCCGACCCCCATCTTTCCCCACAAAATTGTCCTTTTTTCTCTGTTTTGTGTTCCCGGTCTTAGGTCCGCTCACAAAAAAACGTGACGAGGCGACGCTCAATCCGCCAGACACAGGTAGATTTAAAAATCCCGCTGCTGCATGTGATTGCTTATAAGAGAACGTTCATGGCCCTGCCCCTAACTAAATGTCCCCACAGCCCTCAAGGCCCCTCAGTCATTCTCCCAACTAAAAAAAAAAAAAAAAAAAAAAAAAAAAAAAAAAAAAAAAAAATTTTTAAAAAAAAAAAAAAAAAAAAAAAAACGAAAAAGAAAAGAAAAGAAAAATTTTTTAATAATTGGAAAAATGAATTATGAAAACTTCAAATGAAATCTGGACAATGTTGAACCCACTAGAAAATCTGCAAGAAAATCCAATCATGGTGAAAATAAAGTGAAAAAAGAAATTGGAATATCAGAAAAAAAGCCCAAAGAATTGGATAAAATGTGTATAGTTTGAAAGAAATTTGGACTGTCTTGAAACTTGTGAAATGTACCATTTTAGAAAACAATTTTAATTTGGAGCAAAACAACATTTGAAAAAAAATCATAAAGTTGGCAAATTGATGACACAATTGAAACATCAAAAATCTGTTATAATTTCCAAAAGCCTATCAGACATAAAAAATGCAAACATTTGAAGAGAATCAAAGAATTTGGAAATTTTTAAAACAAGGCCCGATATCTTGACGTTTCACCACAAAATTTTGAAAAAAAAAAAAATACAAAGAATTTTTTCTTTTTTTCTTTTTTTCCAAAATGGAGTTTTTTGTTTTTTCTTTTCTTGTTGAATCTGCCCCAGGAGCTTCTTGCTTTTTGGTTGTTGTTTTTTTCTTTCTTTCTTCTTTCTTGATCCTGTTTTTTGTTGTTGGTTTTGAATTCTTGTCGCCCCAGACCCTCTTCCTGCTCCTTCCCTTTCTGAATCCCCTGGCCCCACACTGGGAGTGGGGTGGGGGGAGAGTGGAGAAGAACCAAAAGGCCTTTAGACAGGACCTAGGAGGGAAGGAGATTCCAGCCTGAAGCTGCTGGAAAGTCTGGAATGAAAGGAAGAACAGGATTTGGGGAGGACACAGAGGGTGCTGCCTATCTGGGAACTCTAGTGAGGGAATCAGGAGGCTGCAGAGAAGGCCTGAGGGGCAGAAAGCCCGCTGGGAGGAGTCCAGGGGAATGTCCTAATGACCAATAGGCTGAACTTCTGGCCGAGAAAGAAAATTCACCAGGATGAGGGAGTTGGCTGAGGTGCAGGAGACCAGCTGTGGGGGGCCCAGCCCTGGCTCCTGTTTCCTGAGCACCAAGGCAATCCGATGTAGCAGGTGTTAAGAAAGAGGAGGGCCTATGGGCCAAAGGTGATCTTGAACTGGCACTGCTACTGAATCATAGAGGAGCTGCAGAGTGGGGTAGTATAACTTTGGGGACACTGGCAAGCCCTCTGTCTCCTACCCTTTAAGAATTTATCACCCAGAGTCCCATCTGAAGTCCTGAAGCCTACTACAGATAGCAATGATGAAGGAAGGCTTGCGGGTTGTGGCAAGGAAGGAGTCCAGGGCTCAGGCCAGTTTGTGGGTGTCTAAGACCCAAAGCTGTACCCCAGCTTCGTTAGGCAGGCTCTTTCCCACCCTGCCTCCTCCTGCCACTGTAATTAGGCTGGGGGGTTGCCATGGTAACTGGGGAGGTGACCTAGAAAGGAATTAGGGCGGGGAAGAGACCAAGCCCCCAGGGACCCTAGGTCCTGGCACCCCCTCACCCACAGACCAGGGTGCCCTGTGGAGTTGAGGACCAAGGTATGAGTGTGAGGAAGCACCAGGACTCTCCCAGCACCTCTGGCCCCAGTTCCAGCCTTAGGGACCTCACCCAGGAGCAGGAAGGAGATTTGCTGTGTGGGGGAGGGGTCCCTGGACCCAGCAGATGCTCTGAGGAGGGCTGCCTCCCACCCCCGGCCACTGTTGGGCTTCCTGGAAGTCAGCCCCACATTTGGAGAAGTGCTTGGGGACAAGCTGGCCTGGGGTGGCAAGGGACCTTCCTCCAGGGCCAGCTGTGGGGGAGGAAGGGGAATCCGGTCTTGCCCCCCAGGGACGGGTGTAACAAGTCCTCTGAGCGCAGGGCTGGTCCTCAGCAGGCCTGGGAGCGAGCTGGTGGTACTGCTTCTAGTCTGATTGTGTCCTTGTCCCCAATCTCCTGGCCCACCTGCTGCCCACTCCGCGCAGATATTCGAGACTCTGGGAAGAAGCCTGTGATGCTGTTTCTACATGGTGGCTCCTACATGGAAGGCACAGGGAACATGTTCGATGGCTCAGTCCTGGCTGCCTATGGCAACGTCATCGTAGCCACACTCAACTACCGACTTGGGGTTCTCGGTGAGGGTGGATAACCAACTCTGGGGGGTGGAGTCTGGGAGGCAGGCCTGGTGGGCAGGGCTCCTCTAAACCCAGCAGTATGGCTTCTATGCTCCACCAGGTTGCCCAGCAAGGGGACAAGGGTGTGGCGACATCTCCAGGCAGCCCCTTTCTTCTTCTGTCTCCAGGTTTCCTCAGCACTGGGGATCAGGCTGCAAAAGGCAACTACGGGCTCCTGGACCAGATCCAGGCCCTGCGCTGGCTGAGTGAAAACATCGCCCACTTTGGGGGCGACCCCGAGCGCATCACCATCTTTGGGTCTGGGGCAGGAGCTTCCTGTGTTAACTTGCTCATCCTGTCCCACCATTCAGAAGGTACCAGCGCCCTCTCCAGCCCCTCTCACAGCCCGGACCCCACTTGCTCCCCCTTCTTGTTGTTGATACTCATAGCCTAGCCTGAGGTGTGCCTCTCCCACCAGGACTCTTCCAGAAGGCCATTGCCCAGAGTGGCACTGCCATTTCCAGCTGGTCTGTCAACTACCAGCCGCTCAAGTACACGCGGCTGCTGGCGGCCAAGGTGGGCTGTGACCGAGAGGACAGCGCCGAAGCTGTGGAGTGTCTGCGTCGGAAGCCTTCCAGGGAGCTGGTGGACCAGGATGTCCAGCCCGCTCGGTATGGGCGTGGGAGAGGGCCAGGACCAGGCCTTCACTCACCTTGCTGGTTCCAAGGAGGATGAGGAAAGAAATGCCTATAGGTATCCCACTGGGCAAGGAGAGGCAGGCTTCAGGCCCCGCTAGTGACCTCTCTGGGCAGCCTTCCCTCAGTGGAGGTAATAAAACAAATACAGAGTGCCATGAAATGCTTCATGATGACTTCCAGAGAGGTCAGGTATCCTGCAAGACTATGAAGTCTTCAAGTAAAGGAGAAGGAGGCTAAGCGTGGTGGTGCACACCTGTAATCCCAGCACTCCAGAGGCTGAGGCAGGAAGATCACTCTGAATTTGAGGCCAGCCTGGGCTACAAAGTGAGTTCAAGGCCAGTCTGAACTGCATAGTGAAACTCTGTCTCAAAAAAAAAGCAAAAGCTGGGTGTGGTGGCGCACGCCTTTAATCCCAGCACTCGGGAGGCTGAGGTAGGTGGAACATTGTGAGTTCGAGGCTGGCTTGGGCTACAACGTGAGCAAGGCCAGCCTGAACTGAATAGTGCGACCCTGCCTTGAAAAAACAGGGCTGGGAGTTTGGCTCTGTGGTTTAAGCACCTGCGTGACAGGCGCAAGGTTGTGAGTTTGATCCCCAGTACTGCAAAAAAAACGCAAAAGAAAAAAGGAAAGGAGAAGTGTCTTCCAGATCAAGGGACACACCTGATAGTAGGCTTAGTGGGGCAGGAGCCAAGAGGAGGCCAGTGAGCTGGTAATGAGACCCTGCCTTTTCTCCCCAGCTATCACATTGCTTTTGGGCCTGTGGTGGATGGTGATGTAGTTCCCGATGACCCTGAGATCCTCATGCAGCAAGGAGAATTCCTCAACTATGACATGCTCATTGGAGTCAATCAGGGAGAGGGCCTCAAGTTTGTGGAGGACTCTGCAGAAAGTGAGGATGGCGTGTCTGCCAGCGCCTTTGATTTCACCGTCTCCAACTTCGTGGACAACTTGTATGGCTACCCAGAGGGCAAGGATGTGCTGCGGGAGACCATCAAGTTCATGTACACAGACTGGGCTGACCGGGACAATGGTGAGATGCGGCGGAAGACCCTGCTTGCGCTCTTTACTGACCACCAGTGGGTGGCCCCAGCTGTGGCCACTGCCAAGCTACACGCCGACTACCAGTCCCCTGTCTACTTTTACACCTTCTACCACCACTGCCAGGCTGAGGGCCGGCCAGAGTGGGCAGATGCAGCACACGGGGATGAGCTGCCCTATGTCTTTGGTGTGCCCATGGTGGGTGCCACTGACCTCTTCCCCTGCAACTTCTCTAAGAATGACGTCATGCTCAGCGCAGTGGTCATGACCTACTGGACCAACTTCGCCAAGACTGGGTGAGGGCCAGAGGGACTGGTGGGGTTGGTGGGGGGCACCCCTGCAGGCTAGGACACCCTCACCATCTTTGATTGATCCTCTCTCTCCTTCTCTTTCTGTCTGTCTTATGGTCATCATTCCTCTGGGAAGACAATCACTCTTGCCTTCTCTTGCTCAAGTGAGACTGACTCAGACATTAGTGAGCACCTTCTCTGTACCAGGCACCGAGCTGAGGGCTGGAGATTCAGCAGAGTTAGAGGTCCCTGTCCTTCCTGGGGGTGGGCTCCCTCAGTGGCTTTGGTTTGGTGTCTGTTTCTCCTTCCTCCCTCGCCTCCATCTCCCACCAGTGCTCTGCTCCTGTCTGACCACTCTGGTGTGCATCTGAGTGTGTAAGGATTTGTGTCTGTCTGACTCTGTGTCTGTAGCCTGTTCCTGAAATCCACCGACATCTCTTTCTCTCTTTGATTTGTTTACTTTTTGCCATCTCTGGCTGCTGGCTGCTTTTACCCTGGGTGTTTCTGTTTCTGGCCATCTCTTGTGGCTTGGTCTATCTGTCGCAGTCTCAGCTTCTGGTTCTTAGTGGCTTTTTTTTTTTTTTTTTTCCCTGCTATCTCTGTTTCTTTATCCTCATCTCCAGCTGTCTCTGGCAATCTGTCTTCATCTCTTTTTGTCTCATTGGCTCTGTCTCTGGCAATTTTTAAATTTTTTCTGGCAATTTCTTTGTATCTTCTTATCCATGTCTGTCTCTCTGTCCCTCCCTACTACTTTTTCTCTGACTATATTTGCTGTCTTTCCTTTTCCTTTCTTTTTTTTTTTTTTTTTTTTTTTTTTTTTTTTTTTTTTTTTTTTTTTTTTTTTTTTTTTTTTTTTTTTTTTTTTTTTTTTTTTTTTTGAGACAGGGTCTCACTTTGTAGTTCAGCCTGGCCATGAACTCACTATATAGCCTAGACTGGCCTCAAACTCTCAGCAATCTTCCTGCCTCAGCCTTCAGAGTGCTGGAATTATGTATAGGCGTGCACCACCACACCCAGCTTTTTTTGCTGTTTTCTTGTCTTTCTGCATCTCTGTTTTCTCCCTTCCCTCTGCCACTTCACTCTCCTTTGGAGCCTTGCCTCATTCTTCCTTTCCTTTGCCCTCCTGTGCCCACAGTGACCCCAACCAGCCAGTGCCCCAGGACACCAAGTTCATCCACACCAAGCCTAATCGCTTTGAAGAGGTGGTGTGGAGCAAGTTCAACAGCAAGGAGAAGCAGTACCTGCACATTGGCTTGAAGCCTCGTGTGCGTGACAACTACCGTGCCAACAAGGTTGCATTCTGGCTGGAGCTTGTACCCCACCTGCACAATCTGCACACCGAGCTCTTCACCACCACCACCCGGCTGCCTCCCTACGCCACGCGCTGGCCACCTCGCCCGCCCCCTGGTGTCCCTGGAACTCGCCGACCCCTGCCACCCGCCACCCTGCCACCTGAGCCCGAGCCTGAGCCAGGGCCAAGGGCCTATGACCGCTTCCCTGGGGACTCACGAGACTACTCCACGGAGCTAAGTGTCACCGTGGCCGTGGGGGCCTCCCTCCTTTTTCTCAACATCCTGGCCTTTGCTGCCCTCTACTACAAGCGGGACCGGCGGCAAGAGCTGCGGTGCAGGCGGCTTAGCCCACCTGGAGGCTCAGGCTCTGGTGTTCCTGGCGGGGGTCCTCTGCTTCCTGCCACTGGCCGTGAGCTGCCACCAGAGGAGGAGCTGGTGTCACTGCAGCTGAAGCGGGGTGGCGGCGTTGGGGCAGACCCTGCTGAGGCCCTGCGCCCCGCCTGCCCGCCCGACTACACCCTGGCCCTGCGCAGGGCACCAGACGATGTGCCTCTCTTAGCCCCTGGGGCCCTGACCCTGCTGCCCAGTGGCCTGGGGCCACCTCCTCCCCCACCACCCCCATCCCTCCATCCCTTTGGGCCCTTCCCACCACCTCCTCCCACTGCTACCAGCCACAACAACACGCTACCCCATCCCCACTCCACCACTCGGGTATAGGGGGTGGCTTGGGGAGGTGCTCCTCCCCGACCTTCCCCAGCCCCGGCCACTCCAAAGGAAGGGAGGAGGACTTGGCAACGGGCTTTTCTCCTGTGGAGTTGTCACATGTCATCGAGGTGGACATGGGATTCCTCACTGGGATGTGTGTTTTTCCCATGCAAAGAGGCCCATTCTTTTCTCTGGACCTGGGCCTTTGAACAACTCGGGGGTGTTTTCTGCCCTCCTTTGGGACACCAGTCTTCGGTGTGTGGAAATGTGGAGGCCTGCTTTCCTCATCAGGGGGTGTTTTCCCATGTGCAGGGTGAGGTTTTTTTTGCCGCCCTGGACACATGTTGGCCCCCTCAAATAATTCCTGCGGGGATTTGTACCCCAGAATCCTGTTCCCTCATGCCTTCTCCTACTTCCTCGCCCCTCATTCCCTGGAGACCCTGGAAGTGATGTGTTCACATACAGTGACCCTTGGCCACCAGACAACCCAGGGTGGTCCCTGGGGAACAGCAAGGAAATCACAGGCCCCCACCCCGCTCTCCCGTCCACCCCAGCGAAGCATGTTTCTCCCCCATGGCACAAGTCAGATGCAGCACGTTTTTCCAGGGAGGCTCTCACCTTCCACAGACGACAGACACAGATTTCCTGCCAGGGGGACGGGAGGAGATCCATGCATCCCGGTGCTGCCTGGCTCAGGACACATTTCTCTGAGTGGAGACATGTTCTTGCATGTGGATGTGTGTTTTCCCAGGCAGAGGGCCCCTCTGTCCCCAGCGCTCCCCTGCATCCCCCAGCCTCAGGCCCAGCACTTAACTCCTCCTCACACGGCAGGTGAGAACAGATTTTGAATTGGCAGAAGCTGAGGGGGTGTACAAACCTTGAGGGAGTCCTGGGGTCCTCCCTCCTCCAGAGATGCTGAGTCCGGGGATGGAGGGGCGTGGCAAGTGCCACCTATAGAGGCCATGCATGTTTGACCACAGCCCTCATGGGGCTTGAGGACAGCCTTTCCCTCAGTCCTCAGATCACAGCTCATCTGTGCCAAACTGGGTAGGCGGGTTTGAGTGGGGTGGGGAGACTCAGAATGTGCCAAGGATCACCCAGTCCTAGGCCAGGACAGGGTAGATGATGGGGGCAAGTGAGGTACTGGGCAGGGGGATATGGCAGCTAAGGGGCCCCCATCTGTGTCTCTTGTCCTCCTTCCCTCTCTGCCTCAGTTCCCCATTTTCCACCACCTCTCTCTCCCTCTTTGAAACTGTCCCCATCTCAGGGTCAGACCAACCTTCTCCCCTCCCCTTCCTTGACCTGCCCCTCTTCCCTGGCTGCCAGAGTTAAAGGAAAGGACCAGTAGAAGGAGGAGGGGAGGGAACAGAGAAAGGTTTCATGGGCGGGTTGGGGAAAGAATGAGGTCGGCTGTGTTGAAGAGCAGATGGAGGAGGCCGTGGGGGACTGGGCTTGGGCAGACACCGGCAAGAAGAATTTGAAAAGAAATATGAGGCAACTACCCAGAGGTCCTTGGGTTTGGGCCTCTGGAGAAAAGAACAATGTAAGGAAGGGTTTTAAGGGGCACCAGTGGAGGAGGATGCTAGTGCTAAACCAGGGGGTGGGTGCTGTCTTCCATGGACGCCCAGATCCAGAAACCCCGGTCTTAAACCTCAGAACTTTGCCTCTTGACTGTACCTTCTTCTCCCACCCCCACCCATGGAAACATAGTTCTTTTCGGGCCTTTTCCCCTGCTTGGTCTAGCTCCTCTTGGAACAGCCATGCCCTCCAAATGCTAGTGACCTGGGCCCTGAGCCTTATAGGTAGATGCCCCCAGAATAGGGGCATGGGAGGGGCTAGGGGACCCCATGATTCAGCCACGGACTCCAATGCCCAGCCCCTCTTTCCGGAACAATCCCATGTCCCCACCCCAACCCTTTGCGGCTCTGTACACATTTTTAAACCTGGCAAAAGATGAAGAGAATATTGTAAATATAAAAGTTTAACTGTTGATTGTGACTGCTGTTATATTAGAATGTTGGGGGTAACCTTGAAATAAGCCTTGAGAATCTAAACCTCTAGTTCCCCTTTTTTTAGTGAACAGCTGTGAGGTCTGAGATGAAAGGGAAGTGCATAGGTGGGTGACATTGCCACAGTAATGGAATCGGAGGGTTAAAATCAGGACCCCAGGCTGCGCAGAGAACAGAATCCGGTGTAGTTCTACGAGTAGGGCATAGGGACAGATGCCAAACAGGCCAGAGGGCCAGTGGGCTGGTCCAGATGGCAAGCTGCAAGGAAGGCATGCAAGATAAAGGGTTTGGCCCTGGCAACCTGTACCCAGGCTGAAGTGTCAACCTTGGTCTAGCACTCTGAGAGTAGCCGCTTGGCACATTGTGAGGGAGAGCCCAGCATCATTGTGACCCACTCACTCACCCTCAGGAACCTCTGAGTCAGGTAGATGGGCTGGTGGACCCTGGGCACAGTGGGCTGGGGGCCTAAGGGCCCTGGTGGCCCTAGAGACCACCATGGCCATGGCTGAGCATCTACGGCCTGAGTGGGCCTTGTATCACAGCCCCACCACCAACAACTGCCAGGATGTGGGCAATTCCATCCTACTGCTATTGGGCCTCATCATCTGCATTAACATTGGCATCAATGTGGTGACCCTGGTCAGGGCAGGGCCAGGTGGGAGGGTGTTGATGGGATAGCTGGGGGGCAAGTGTGACTAGGACCTGCCTGGGGTCACCATGTCCTCCTGTACCTAGCTCTGGAGCCGAGTCCGTGTCATCTTACGCCAAATGTTCCATATCATTTGTGAGAAAGGTAAGCAGGGCTGAGCACAGGAGGGACAGAAACCAGGCGTTCTGGCCCCAGCCCTAACCTGGCCCTTCGCTGTTCTCCCCTCTCAGCATAGTGGTGGGTGCAGCTTCCCTCCCCAAGCCCTGCTTCCCCTCCCTATTGGGAGCCAGGCTATCCCCACTCAGCGTCACCTCTCCCTGATCCACAGAAATGGCCAAGTCATCCCCACCTGGGAAGCCAACCCCTCGGAAGAAGCAAAGCTCAACTGCAGTCCATCTTCGATGCACCATGGACCCTGTGAAAATGACCATGAACCCCCCACCCATTCGTCGTCGTCGTCGCCATCGAGCCTCTCCGTTGTGCCGTGCCCATGGCCCAGCAGCTTGGACCCCTGATACTGACGATGAAAAGCCCCCATATCAGAACCAAACAATCTGTTCCCACCAATGGGAAGGCTCCAAGGTATGGGAAGGCTTCCAACTCACCCCAGAGACCTGGGATTCCTGGACTCAGGACACTCTGGAGCCACCTCCCCATACAATTCGCTTCCAGTCGACTGTTGAGAGAAAACCGCTCAAAACAGAGATCCACTCAGAGCAAAGCCTAGAGGCCTATGTGTATCCAGTGAACCCTTCACCTCCCTGTGGGGAGGCTGTGAACCACAAGAACACTGGGGCTGGGGCAGAGGCTGAGGTGGCACAGTGCCAGCCTGCCCCACCACCCTTCCTAGGCCCAGCAGTCGTCCCTGAAATCCCCAGGCGACGCTCTTCAGGCCGAATAGTGTATGATGCCCGAGATGTGAGGCGGCGGCTTCGAGAACTGATCCGGGAGGTGGAGGCCCTGTCCCACTGTTACCCCTTTGTGTCTGGATCTAGCGCTGCTGAGGGGACAGGCAAGGACTGGGTATATCGTTCTGTGGCAGGGAGGTAATGAGGAAAAAAATAAAAAGGAGAGAGGAGAGAGTTCGTGGTGGTATGTGGGGGTGGAGTGCAGGGCCCACACAGCACCCACAAGCCCTTGTTGCTGAGGGAATGATCTCTCTGGCAACAGGACCTAAAGAGTCCTGGGGACCCTCATCAACCTGTTGCCCTCACAGGCCGTTTCCTTGACCTTTTCCAGTGCCTTCTTGATTCCCAGTTTTCTGCTTCCCTCTTCTCTGTTTTCTTTAGTACCCAGAAATTTCTGCCTCCAAATCTTGCTCCAGGTCCTCAAATAGTTCTGCATTATAGGAAAGGTCCCATCCCCATGACCCTAACTCCTCACAAATCTGGTCCTTGTCAGACCCCAGGTGTAGGCTACAGCCCCAAGGGGACTCATGGTTCCCTCCTACACACTGGTTTCTTTAGGGTGAGGAGGAGAGGGCCCCTAGTTCCTCACAGTCCCCCTGAGTGAAACCTAAAGCTTTTGTAACCTTATGCAGGCTTGAAGCAGAAGGCAAAATAAATACTGGGAACATCTTTAAGAGGTGCCTCACTATAACATCATATCCATCTGTGACCTTGTTCTTATTCATATCACAAATAAGAGACAGGTTCAAAAAGGCCAAATGACTTGCTCATGGTTACATAGATACCAGGGATCTAGTTCATGGTCTCTAGTATTTAATTGCTCTGCTCCTCCACGCAGATTATATTCCCACTGTCACCAAGTCAGACTAGCCTACTAGCATCCCTAACCTGCGTCAGTCTACCAATGATTTCATCAGAATATTCTACCTGCGGGCAGCAAGGAAACTTGGGCCCTACTCTACTCCTAGAGGTTGGGATCACATACCTGTGCACATGTAGAGCTTGGGAATAAAGAGTCATGTGAGTGAGTCCAGACTGAAGGAGCTGCACCTTACCTTCCATGCTAGACAGATTCTGGGTATGTGAGACTTCTGTGAATCACCCTACTTCTCTGTTCATTTACATTCAACTAATGTTATGGATCATTTTAAGCTGATTCCACTCGGTACAATACCGAGCCTCCACTATGTGCTGGAAGGCTTGATGGCAAATGCTCATTGGCCTTTCCTGCATTTCTGAGTAGTTTACTGTGTAAACAAATTACTGGCCATCCTCAGAGAGTGCCACTTTCATGGACTCCAGTGACAAACCTAGTTTACATGGAAGACTCCTTTTGTCATATCAGTAATTACATCCGTTTTGCTGTCATGGTACACACCTGTAATCCTGCTACTCAAGAGGCTGAAGCAAGAGAATTGCCATAAGTCTGAGGCCAGCCTGGGCTACATAGCTAGACTATGTCTCAAGGAAAAGCAAAATAAATTATATCTATTTCATGCTTTGTTAATTTCATGTGGTTCTCTGGTTTTGTTTTGTTTTTTGGTACCGGGGATCAAACTCATAACCTCACACTTGCCAGGCAGGCACTTGTGCCACTGAGTTATATCCCTGGCTCAGTGGGGTTTTTTAGTTTTTTTTCATGTGGTTTTCTTTCCTTTTTTTTTTTTTTTTTTTTTTTGCGGTACCAGGGATTGAACTCACAGCCTCACGCCTGCCAGACAGGCACTTAAGCCACTGAGCCAAACTCCCAGCCCTAGTTTTTTGAGGCAGGGTCGCACTATGTAGCTCAGGCCGGCCTTATGCTCGCATTGTAGCCCAAGCCAGTCTCGAACTCACAACGCTCCACCTACCTCAGCCTCCCGAGTGTTGGGATTAAAGGCATGTGCCACCACGCCCGGCTCCCATGTGGTTTTCTTAAGAGGGCATCTATCAGGTTTTCAGCTTGGAGTAGGTGTGGGTCAGTGAGAAGACAGTTGGTTTGGAAGGAGAGAAACCATAGCGTGGGTTGATCCTGTCAGGGCCAGCAACCTCAGGAAGATGGAGCCTATCTGACTGAAGCAAAGCCAATTGGCTCAAAGTCCTCCAATGCTTAGGGCTTCAATCCCTGGCCAGGAAGGGTTGGACAAGGATATGTGTTAAGGGAATAATGACAGGAAAACAGGATAAGAAGAAACTAGCGAGGCAGGATAACCCCAGAGGGAACTCTTGCCATCACCATCACAGAGACCTAAACTAGGCATGGGATGGGGTGTACCAACAGGCTACATAGGTCACCACAATGTCTTAAAAGAGCAATGAAAGCCGGGCGTGGTGGCGCACGCCTTTAATCCCAGCACTTGGGAGGCTGAGGTAGGAGGAGCGCTGGGAGTTCGAGGCTGGCTTGGGCCACAACACGAGCACAAGGCCGACCTGAGCTACACAGTGCGACCCTGCCTCAAAAAAACCAGGGCTGGGAGTTTGGCTCAGTAGCTTAAGTGCCTGTCTGACAGGCACAAGGTTGTGAGTTCAATCCCCGGTGCCACAAAAAAAAAGAGCAATGAAGAACCAGATTTTATGGTGCATACCTGTAATTCCAGAACTCTGGGAGGCTAATACAGGGAGATTGCAGATTCAATCCCAGCCTCGGCAGTTTAGTAACTTATTGAGACCCTGTGTCAAAAAAGCGGGGCTGGAGTCAGGTGTGGTGGCACATACCTTAATCCTAGCACTCAGGAGGCTGAGGTAGGGCACTTGCTTTGAGATCAAGGCCAGCCTAGTCTACATAGTGAGATCCTGTCTCAAAATACCAAAAATGGTGTGTGGGGGGGGGAGTTGTAACTCAGTGTGAAGACCCTGGGTTCAATTCTTTTTTTTTTTTTTGCGGCACTGGGGATCAAACTCACAGCCTCACGTCTGCCAGACAGGCGCTTAAGCCACTGAGCCGAACTCCCGGCCCTAGTTTTTTGAGGCAGGGTCTCACTATGTAGCTCAGGCCGGCCTTGGTCTTGCGTTGTAGCCCAAGCAGGCCTCAAACTCACAATGCTCCTCCTACCTTAGCCTCCCAAGTGCTGGGATTAAAGGCATGCACCACCACGCCCAGCTCTGGGTTTGATTTTTGATATTTAAAAAAAGAAGAGAGAGAGAGAAATCAATGAAATGAAGAAAATCCTTTATGCCTGATTCAGACTTGTAAAGACTGTCTCATGACTAAAGTTGCCATATTTTCAGATCAGGAACCAGGTGTGGGGCTAAGTAAACCTCACAGAGAGGAAGAGTGTAAATTCTGGGACATTTGGGGACTGGGTTCCACCATGCAGGAGAGGTAAGGGTGGAGACGGCTACGTGAAGGGCAAGTAGATAAGAGAGCCGTCACCTCTATATTGTGACTCTCTAATGTGCCTCATTATGACCTTTCTCCCTGCCCAGTTGGTAGGTGCCTCCAGGTACCAGCACGAGTGCAGTGTGGATTGGGTTGTGGGGGGGGGGGCCAGGCAGGCCTAGGACCCCCCCCATGGAAAACCAGCCCTGGCATGACACCTTGGGGTCCTACAATCAATATCAAGAAAACCTCCCCCAGGATGCTGAGGACATCCTATTCTTGCTGCTGGGCCTCATCATTCTTGTCAACATTAGCATTAACATGGCAACTGTGGTCAGTGATGGTTATAGACCACCCTCAGGGGTGAAGAGGGTTGAGAGGGGGAGTCAGCTGCAACTTATATCTCCACCTGAAGGAACGGTCTTGATTGGGGCAGTGTGGGTGGTACTGGGGGTGGGAGCCTGGCCTTCATTCCCATCCCTCCCACCACCCCCAGATGTGGAATGGGCTCCAGAATGCCTTAGACAAGATGATCTATTGGATTAACCAGAAAAGTAAGTATGGCAGCTAGAATATAGGGTTCACCACCATCACCAGCACCCCTACCCTCCATCATCACCCCCTCAACTGTGGTCCTAGAAACTTAGTCCAATATCCCCAGTCCGAACCCTTCTGGCAATGGCTCTGACCTCATGGACTCTTACCTCCCCCAGATGAAGTCCAGGCTAGTGAATGTTCCTCCAAAGATCCTCCAGCCAAGGCCCAGGACATCCACGTCCATTGCACCCTGGACCCTGTACAAGTGAAGATGGCCTGGCCCACACACTCCTCCGCCTCCTGCCACTATCTTCTCAACTGCCACAGTCGCTGCCGCCGCCACCGCCGCCACCATCAGCAAAGGCCACAGAACCACAAACAATTCCCCAGGGGCTGCCGAATCTTTCATAACCAACCTTATGGCTACAAGATGTCACAGCCACGGCCAGTACCCTTTTTTGACCTGGAAGACCAGGACTCCTACCTGGAGGAGTTAGAAGACCCGTCTTTCCCAATTCTCAAGTACCCGCGTCATCGGGGGAAGGGTGGGCTCTATCAGCGAATGGATGTGCTCTCCACTGTGGGGCTGTGGGGCCGCCAGGGTGGAATTTTGGCCAGCTTGCCACCACCCTCTCTCTACTTGTCACCTGAGCTGCGTCGCCTGCCCAAGCGTGTAGAGGCCAAGTCAGAGCTGAGGCTGCAGTCCTATGGGCCCCAAGGCTCACAAACCCGAACGTGCAGCCATGTGGAAGCCAAGCAGTGCACCCCCTCTCCACTACCTACCCGTCGGCTGCCCCCTAACTCCTCCTGGGTCCCTGGGAGGCAGAGCCCTTACTCTTCACGGGGCCATGTATTGTGTGACACCCGGGATCAGTGGCAGCATGGTGTGGAGAGCTCTGAGCCCCCACCATCCTTGATATCCCGCAATGTCCGGCCTGAGGCCCAGGCCCACCAGGAGCACTGCTCCACACAGTCCCAGGGACGGAGCCTCCTCGGCCATGCTCACACCCAGCCCAACCCCAGCCCACCTCCATCCATGGGACACTTAGGCTTCAGCTCCCGGGATGTCCATGACACGCGGTGCCGGGCAGCTGACTGGGCTGAAGCTTTGCCGGCTCGGCGTCCTCTGACCACCTCCGCCTCCCTCACGGTGCTGGGCGAAGTCTCGTACCAGCGAGCCCCAGTTGCCAGCTCAGCCTTGCTTCCTCCCTCCTCCCAGCTCCTGCCTGACGTTGGCCAGGCTGTTGATCCCACCCC
>RJWM01027108.1:0-26963 GCA_004363535.1 Dasyprocta punctata | reverse complement strand
TGTAGATTCTTGAATCATGTAATTATTTCTAATTTATCTCTAAAATTAAGTGTCTCAAATACAATTTTAATTGGGATTTCATTAGGTACTTATTATACCATGTGTCAAATGATAGTTGATTATTCTGAACAAGGAAAGAGAATTTGAAAAAGATAGTGGGAGAATGATGGGTACTTCTGAAAGCTGATGGTACTCAATAAATATGTCTTAAAATAATCAGTTGATATATAATTAATGTAAGTAATTACTGCAATTAAACTCTATTTACGGAACCCTGCTGTGTTGTTTCCCATCCTAAGCTTAAACATGATTGTTGTTCTTTTGCCCAAATAAAATTAATGTAATGAGAGAAAAACAAAATAAATATAGGCTTGGATAACAAGGAGGAAAATATTTTCCTTTTATTACAGTAAAATGGAATAAAGAGAAAAATTTACTTTCATAAGGTATTTTCATCTGGATGAAGGAAAAGCAGGTTGCACACTGAGAAACCAAGATGGGGGTTCTGCCACAGACCTCTGACCATGTGTTGCTGTTTTAATTTGTCTCCATAACCTAAGCATGTAGGGAAGTGGCTGACCATGGTAAATGTTCCAAAAATAACACATTACACAATTAATGTGGGTCAGGTCTGTTCTGAGTGACGGTGAACATGGATGATATTATAGGGATGGTGGCAAAACAAATATAAAGGGAGAACAAACGAGCAGATTCAATTAAATGTGTTCCCTTCGCCAAAATAAGTGTTTCTGACTTTGCTTCTGGGAAAGGTGGATAAAAGGCATCAGATTTATCCTTTTGCCTGACTCAGTTTGAACGCATACCAGACAAACCGTGTGGGTCAGTATTTTTGGTATTGGACATCAGGCCAAAGGGGCAGTTTACTGAGAGATGGCAAGCAGATCGGACGAGATGTGGCTGCCCTTTTCTGCTTCGCCTGGGGAGCTTTCAGGCTGTGGTGTGTGACGGGGAACTCAGGGGAGCCGGGCAGTTTACCACAACAAGGACCGAGCTAAGAATCTCCATAGATAAGATGTCTGGAGTTTACAGGGCAAGAGACCAAAAAAGAGATATGCGCACAGAGAAAGAACTTTAGAGATCTGTCGCGAAGCTTCAGCTGAATAATGGTCAATGTATGTTAGTACAGAGGCTTCTGAGGGCCATGGAAAGAACTGTGTGAAAGAATTAGAAGGAATCAGCACCAGGACACACAGAGGGCTAGGGATTGGTCTTTTTCTTTCCAGCAACAGTAGAAAAGCTAATAATGTAAGGTCATCACAAAATTAATTGCCAACTAAACACTGCTTTGTTCTCAACAAAGCTTAAAAGAAGGACCTCAAATGATCCATTTATTTCTATTCAGCTCTGTCAGAACAAAGTTCAAGAAAATGCATTGATATACAAGAATATCTAGCACCAACAAAGTAAATTTACATTAAAAATTACTAAAAGTTCAAATAAATAGGAAAATATGATCCATTAATAGAAAACTCAGTCGATTGAGAAGACTAACTTCTCTTACTGAAAAATGAGCAGTGAGACATATCCCCTTCCCCAGGATAACCATAAATCTGGACAATGTTGGAAAAATAAACCAGATATTTATGACTCTTGAAATCATCCAAAGCAAAAACGTATTGATGAGCACGATAACATTGAGAATCTGACCACATTCCTGCCTGGAGCTGTTTTCTTCTCAGTAACGTTGTTGGTAGAATGGTCCTACTGTGCGAGGCAGGCTTTGAAATCCAGTGACTTCTCTGTGAGAAAGTTGTCACCAGAATTTTTTTAATGAAAGATGAAAAACCTACACTCAACAGTACTCTCTGTAAAAGTTCTGATCTTAGAAGCAAGCCAATGAGGAACGTCAATAACGTTCTTGTCTGAGTTACAGGCCCATTTGGGACAAGTAACAAGACTAATGAACCGACCGGAAGTTAAATAGAGACCCTCTGTGTGAGGCAGCCCGAAAGGGAATTGATCATCGCTTTACACCCCTGCTGCCTTCATTGTATGGGAGAGCCAGGGCAGTCCAGCTGTCCACCTGTCTGTCCTTGACTAACGGGGAAGTTACATACCTGTGCCGAGAAGATACAAGAGAATCCAGCAGAAAATGAAATCTGGAGCGTCTTACTTCCTTTTCTCATTACCAAGACAAAATACTCAACACCCAAAGTTAAAGGAGGAAAGATTTATTTGGCTCACGGTTTAGTCCATCAGTGGCCGGCTCCAAAGCAGGAGGTCATGGCAGACAGCCATCACAGAGCAGAAACAGTGCCTGGTGGGCAGAAGGCAGCAAAAGCATGCTGAAACTGATGAACTCTTTCTGTAGAGGCTACCCACCCTGATGGCAGATAGCTCTCACACCCTTGAATTGCACCATGAATCAGTCCCAGCACCACACACTCTAGATCCAGCCACCTCTGAGAAAGCCCCAGATGTGACCAGGAGAAGCTTTGGGGAGACATCTAGATATAAGCCATAACACGGAGAAAGGCTAAAAGTCCTTTCAGTTTCAAAAGTTTGAAGAAACCTACATGCAGATGCAGTGATTAACAGTGTAAGACTTCTTGGCTCAAAGACTTTGAGTGAAATCTCTGATGAGTCACTGACTTGCTGTCACAAGGAAGTATGACCACAGAGAAGCCAAGCTTAGAAAGAAACACATAAAAATTACTGAGCAGAGACATCGGGGCAGCATATGGCAGGGGAAGCTGATTCCACAGATTTGGTGTTAAGTTCTAAAACAGAAAACTAGCAACTGTTGGAGAAAATATCAAAATCCGTAACCACTATATTATCTCAGATGTTCAGTTTTTAACAAAATAATGAAGCATATCAAGAAACAGGAAGGGATGACCCATATTTGGAAAAAAATCAGTAAGTAAACTATCTGTGTGGGTCCAGATGTTTGGTTTAGCTAAGAAATGTTTCAGAACAGTTGTAAATATGTACAAAGAACTAAAGGAAACCAAGTTAAAAAAAACTAAAGGAAAGCATAATGACAATGACTTAGTAATGTCACCAAGTGGGATCTGAGGAAGTCCCCTGAAGAGGAAATGAAGACCTGTACTCGCCCTTCCAAGTAGGTTCTTGACTATCATCACAGAAAAATAATTGCTGGATGCATCCAAGAGAGGCCTAAGCAGATTTATAAGGGAGAGTTAGGAAGTAAGAAAGAGCAGGAAAAGGATTCTAGCATGAGCAAACAGAGGGAACTCATTCTGAAAAGGAGATTCAGAGGGGCCTGTTTGCAGAAGCGTGCAGCCAGCTTTTATACATTAGGGGCCTGGGGCCAAGGTCTGATGGAGTATGACCTCCGTCCTGAGTTCCTGGCTCTGGAAGGATCCTTACTGCTTGAGGGAGAATTCAATTCCATGAGGTGATTGTGCAGCTTGGAGACAGTGGGTTCCTTACGGGGTACTTACTCCCCTTGGGGAGGTGACCTCATTATAGAGTGGTCTGTGAGGCTCTGCTTTTCCTAGCATCTGACATGATTGTAGATTTCCAGGCATCATTCCATGGAGTCTGGAATTGGACATTGTAGAAAAAAAAAGGCAACTAGATAGCCCTATAAACCTTGAAAATTACTTCAATTATTCTTATTTAGATGTTCCCAGTCTTGAAGAGAGACTAGATAAGCTAGGTAAATGCAGGGTCAAACCTTATAGTACAGATGCCCCCTAAGTGATTAACATGCCTGTGTGTAGAGTGACCAGATGACTTAAAACGTGAAGGCAGAGATGCCCAGCTTTGTCCTGTTTGTAGTCACTTCTGCGCTTCTGCAGGTAAACTGCCTCAGAAGAAAACATAAATTCTGCTATTAGTGAGAAGCAGGGTAAGAGGGCAGGGACTTGTTTGTCCTCTGTCCTCGTGGTGGTCTCTGTGTCAGTAATGGGGCATGTCAATAAAGAGATGTATAGAAAAGAACTTCCTGGAAATTTGGAAGTTGCAAAGCATAGTAATTTTACAAAACCACTATAGGAACTCAGCAGATTTGAGCAGAATCATCAACTGTCTTCAAATAGACCATTAGAAATTCAGCAGTCTGAAGACCAGAGAGAGCACAGAATGAAGGAAAAACAGTCTCAGAGGTCAATAGGTCAACAGCAAGTTTACCAATGTACATATAATGGGATTCCTAGAGGAGAAGGGGGAGTGAGAAGTAGAAAAAATATTTTTAGAAATAATGACAGAAAATTCAGAACTTGATGAAAAAATAGTCTAGACCCTAAGAGTTGAACAGAACTCACGTAACAGGATTCCCAATAAGAGGGAGAAAAAGTGGAAAGAATTTTTTAGAATTGACAGAAGTTTTCAAAAATGATTAAAAACTCCATCTATAGATCTAGGATGTTCAACAAAGCACAAGTAGGATAAACAGAAAGAGATTCACACCTAGTCACATTATAGCTAAATGTGTGGAAAGACAAAAATAGGAAATCTTAAGAAGAAGAAGGCTGATCGAGCACGATGGAACCTCAAGAACATTAACACCTCACTAGTTATCAGAAATAATCGATGCCCGAAGCAGTGCAATATGTATTCACAGTGCTGAAAGAAAAACAAAAAACAAAAACTCTATTGGCCAGAAATTACATGTCTAGGAAAGTTATTCTTTAGGAATGAAAGTGAAGAAAAGCATCTTACATAAATGAAGACTGAATTTGTTACTAAAGGAAGTTCTTTCATTGAAAGAAATGACATTAGATGGTAAACTAAAATTCATCTATTTTTTGAAACTAATAGAACTGCAGATAGTTTAGTAAGTCGGTAAATACAAAAGACTGCATAAATATTTTGCTTTAAATTCTTTTAAAGTGATTATAATGTATAAAGCAATAGTTGTAACTGTTGAGTTTATAGCATGCATTGATGTAATGTAAAGGAGACTACAGGAAATTTTGTTTTACTGGAATGAAGTTGATGTTAATATGAAAGTAGACTGTCATAAGTTGAGATTTATATTGTAAACCTAGATCAATCACTGAGGGTGGCTAAAAAGATACCATAGAAAAATTAGCTGATATCTCCTTCTATAAAAGATGGATAAACAGGGACTAGTTTAAACTACCACCCAAAACATCCAAAGGCAAAAAACTTCATCCATACAAAATATATGAAACTTGTTTTTCCTTTTTTTTGTTTTTGGTACTGGGAATCAAGCCCAGGACCTCACCCTTGTCAGGCAGGTGCTGTCCCGCAGAGTTACATCCCCGGCCCATGAAACTTGAAGACCCTGGGCACTGGAAAATGCAAATGTAGAAATTACAAAAGATTATGAAAAAGTTTTAAGGGAAGGTGGAATGTTCATTATTTTGATTGTGTGGTGGTTATACATGTGTACATATGCCCAGTTGTATCAAACTATGTGCTTTAACCCATTTGTGTCAAAGGTGGCAATTTTTAAAATTTTTGCATGAAATTCTTCTATGTTACCTAAAAATATTTGAGGAACAAGAATTTGAAAAGAAAATGTTTTATTATGTTCTATTGTTATGGGCATTCCAAAAATGGAACACTAAGCATTTAAAGGTTAAATATATACAATATATTATATGTAATAACAGCTACATAAAACTATTAAAAGCATATCTGAAGATGAGGGGCCCACAAACTTAAAGTACATATACACATATCTAACATAATACAACTCAGGGGCAGCTGTTATAAAAGTATTTCATGCTAATTTGGAATTCTTTGGAACACTATCCTATAATTTAGAACAATATTTGGAAAATGGATAGTTTGAAAGATGTAGGAAAGGAGATGCAATTTAAATCATGGTAAGTTTAACTTCTAAGAATATGTTGAAAATACTACAAAATAGAATTTGAAAAAAATACTATATCACAGTTCCACTGGATTTATATCAAAAGTTAATCCAGATTTATTACCTGTTTTTTTTTTACAATAGCATAATATATAAAGAAAGAAGACAGGGCTGGCCTGTTGTATATGCCAGGTAAAAGCTGGTCCTGACTATGATAACTGAGGCTGAAGAGGAGATTAAAGATAGATTTGAAGGATAAGAATTTCCATAGCATAGTATCTGATAGTTCTGGAGGTTAGGAAGGAGTCCAGAGGTTTCTGAGATTTCTACCTTGGATAAACTGGGTGGGCTGTGTCATGAAATGAAATGGAGATTATCAGAGGCATAGGAGGACAGGGAGAATGACATAATGGGGATTTTATTTTGCATTGCGTATTTGAGAATTATGTAGGCACAAGTTTCTCAGGTCTCCTCCTGAAGCTGTTCATTCCTTTAAAAATGGCTTTGTGTAGTTATCTTCAAAGTAGTTGTATTGTTAATCTCCTATTATGTTGTTTTGAAATTCTGTATCATTGGAAAATGCAGAGACGTCATTCTGAAAGTCAAAATGGGATGTCATAGCCCTTGTTTTACAGTCAGTGTTAGAAATGTAGTGGTTTGAGGGCAAGAGCTAGGGAACAAAGAGTTGAGATGATTAGGGATTTCACTCACTGAGACATATGACAGCTCTGATTCTCCTTCACATAGCCTCACACTTTGCTTCATTAAACTCAGGAAAATGCCTCAATTTCCTGTGGAAGGCAGAATACATGGGAAGTCTAGCTATATGGAGCCTTTTCTTTAGAATCAAATTATGGCATAAATGCTATCACAAATCCAAGCTGTGGTTAGAGCAATGACAGTGACCGCTCTTTGAAAGGCAGAATAAATGTGAAGCCCTTTGGTTCTCTGTACTAAGATCTTCTTTCACATTACTGACTCGGTATTTGTTTGGTATGAATTGATTCAGAATTAAACATGCTAGAAAAACAATTTCAACTTGTGAGATACCCAATTTTAAAGTGGCCTTTTCCTTAAGACTTTCTTGAATTTCTTTTATTAAACATTCACATCTGGTTTTATTTGAGGGGAAGAAAGGTGACGCTATTATTTTGAATAATGTAGCACTCATTGCTCTATTTGATAACACCAGGGAATTTATTACACGTATTTTGCACATTTTTGACTCAATAACTTAAAAAGTAAGCTGTTACATTTGTTTAAATAGATTTCATTTAATGTTTAAAAGCAGGCTTTGTTTATTAAGAGCTAGCTAAATATTTCAATTTTTTTGGTTTGTCTAAGAATTCATATGATTAGCAAAAATCAGTCAGCTCACAATGTTGAAAATAGTATAGTAACTTTGAATTCATTAGTACTTTTTATAGTTATCCTGAATGTAAATGAATTTAAGTAATTAGGTTTCTGTGGCACATTCGAACACTTCAAAACCTCCAATATTGAGAGGGTTACATGTATGCATAACTTTGAGTTACTTACATAAACCTTTAGTTGAGGTTATGATTTCAATCCATGGTTATGTGATGACCAATGTTTGAAACCATATAAGAGCTACTTTTTACTCTTGAAATAACTGTATGGTCTCAAACTAATTTTTATCATTATTACCTTTCTTTTGTTAAAATAAACTAGTCCATCTAAGAATATTAAAGACTGATCTATTTTTTCACTGTCTGAAGATCTCAACTGTAACTTGAAAAGATGAAAGGAATGAAAGTCATTTACCCTTACTTAAGCACTGGGGTTTGAACTCACAACTTTGCACCTGCCAGACAGGCACTTAAGCCACTGAGCCAAACTCCCGGCCCTTACTTAAACTGTTTTTAATAAATCTACAACTGTATTTAGGATGAACTTTTATAATTTGATGGGTTTAATTTTCTTGCCCATACTTTTTAGTTAAAGGGAGCCCACATCAATAAAAGCCTACCTGTAAAGAAGGGAGATGTCCTTAAAATTATTGCAGAACAGGTGATCACCTCATCCCTGTCATTTTGGAATTTGGGTTCACCTACACAATGCAGAAACCACTGATTGGCATTTTAAAGTTTTTTCCTTTTATTCAAACCAGAATTCACACCTGTGGAGCCTGGGACTGGAATCACCATTGGCAGAGAAATGTCTCGCAGCATGCTGGACCAAGTCAGGTGGCCGCTCACGGCCACACGAGGCTGTTCTCAGGACAGCCCAGGGAGCCAGTCGAGCAGATGGGAAATGGCTCTCCCTGCAGCTGTTCAGTGGTATCCGCAGTCCCTCTTCCACAAAATCTACCCACTACCTCTTGCAAGATTTTCATCTTAGATTTTGTTCATTTCTGTTTAGCTTTTGTCTGCCTTTACATTGCCGGAGCTTCATTAGATACGAATGATCTGATTTTAGCTTTACACAGTGTGGCCAAGGCAGTGAAAATACTGTTTGCCTACTAGCACGCACGCACACACATACAGACAGCAATTTTAGATTCGAGACAAATAGTAACATTTAAAGCAGTGCTTCGTTCCCTTGAAATTGTTTTGTCTTTTTTATTTCCTTCTGTTTTTTTCTCTCCCTTTGTCTAAGAATTTTATGGCAATTGAAAAGTTAAATATTGATTAGAAATCACTATATGTATACAGATGAAATGAGAGAAAATGAAATTTAAGAAATATCGCCTACAACTAACCTTTTTCCTTTTGATATGCTTACATTCCTGGTGTTTAAAGTCACAACTCCCCAAATTAGAATGTGACCTTTCACCATGACTGTCTTTTAAAACTGATGGTTTCTAAGATTCTCCCATAAATGTAATTTTAAACTAATTTTATAATTGCACAATTTAATTGCCTCCAAGTCAGAATTTTTGTGTGTAAATTGAGTGATTATGTATTATAAATGCAGTTAGGAGGGGTACAGATCTAGAGAAAAGCCCACAAAACCTTGATTGTCAGTTTTATTCAGTGCCCAGTATGTGAAACTCATCTCCTTGCACTTTTCCAGTCAATTTTCTGAATAAATTCCTTCCATACACTATAACTCTAGTCATTCCTATAATGATTGGTTTAGTCTTTTATGCCATAATTTCTCTTATTCCTTTTTCCATTTATCTAAGGTAGTACTTTGCCTCTTGGTTTTCTTGGCTGCTAAGTTACAAGTTTACCTCTTGAGATTCAGTAAAAATCAACTTCTTTTTCAGCATTCTTTAAACAGCATATCCATATCCTTTCGTGGTTTGTGATGCATTCTTCGTTTCCAGTTGATATTACTCTAGTTCAGCAAAACTATTCTTTTAGGTTTGCTGAGTTTATTTTTGGATTCATGCTTTTATCACCTGGGAAACTTGATTGAGAATGTGTGGTTGGTCTGAATGAACTGCACTGAAGTTCTGGAATGTATGCTTTCCAAAGGTCATATGTAAGTGTGTGTTTAAGTCACATGGAGTGCAGCATGAGATCTCAGACAACATGGTGAGTATAGTTCACATCATTATCATATCTGTTGTATCATTACTTTGAAATTGACTGTTACAGAATGAATTTGAGAGAAATTCACAAGCTTGTGCTGGATGTTCTAACAGTATAACAAAGAAACTTGAGTGAGTCAAGAGGAGATGTAGGGGCAGGAGCCCATCTTGGCAGCCCAGCCTCAGCTGTACCAACATTTTCTTTCTAATTGTTTACTCTTTTCTCTATTAAACAGCCTTTTCAGGAGTTTGCTGTTGAAGAGCTTTAGGTATGGCCCACAGAATAATCTAAGTAGGACCAACAAGCTAGATTGGTGGAAGCTGAAAGTTTTACTTTTGCAAACCACTGTGTCTAGAGTAGTGAGTTTCTCTCTAAGTTAAAATCATCTATTATTATGACAAAATGAAGGCTGCAGCGAGAGCTAAAGTCCAATCAAGTTCATATAATCATAGAAATGCATTTTTATTTAGCTACTTAGTTCAAGGCACTATGTTCCAGTGGATACTCTGTGGATGAAAAGTCAAGAGATGCTCTGCTCATGAAGAATTTATGTTCAGTTAATGATATAAGATCACATGCAATATTAAACAATAATAAAATGTTGAAATTAACAATAAGTGACATAATACAAAACAGGATTGATTGATGAATGTCACAATTTCTATACATTTAAGAGATAGTGAGATCAGTTTAGACTGAATGAGTTTTATGGAACAGATGGGATTTGAAAGCTTCAGAAGCAGCAAGTTTCAATTTGAGTGTAGAGTACGATTAAGAGATTGGTAAAATTAAGCAGGAGAGGCAGATAGGATTCCCCGCAGTAATGGTGTATAAAGCAATAGATTTTCAACTCACCATTGCAATAGGCCGTGTCCTCCTTCCTTTCATTCCTACCTTTACCCCTAGTTCTACCAACATGGCCTCAGCTTACTTTCAAAAGCAGTCAGATCATCCCACCTTTGAGCTTTCTGGATGATTCTCCTTCTCACTGAGAAAGAAAGCCGGAGCCCTCAGCATAGTTCACAGGCCCCACACAGTCTGGTTGCCAGACAGCTCCTTTCCTCATTTTAACCACCCCTGCTTCGTTCACTGCCTGCCTTCTCCACGGGCCGCCTTCTCCTTGAGCACATCAGTCCTGCTCCTCCTCCGGGCCTCCATTATCCCTCTCCCAGTCCGCGCAGCAGGCTCCCTCTCTCGTCCTTCAGGGCACCGCCCCAGAGGGACAGTCCTGGATCCCCATCAGGCATCACACCCAGCAGTCCAAACACACTGTACTGCATTGTCCTCTTTCGTTGTTCCCCACGATACCTGTCTGCCTGGTATGGAATATATTTATTTATTTACTTCCGTGATCTCCTCTAAGTAAGATACAAACTCCTCCAGGACAGGCATTTGCTTTTCTCTACTGCATCCCAAGAACCTAGAACAGCGCCAGGCACATCCTGGGTTTTTCAACTAAAATTAAATGAGCTGAGCGTAATTCTAATGCTATAGAGCAGTGATGGCGAAACTTTCAGAGACTGCTCACACTGCAACCCAAGGCACACTTACTTACCACGAAGTGCCAACGCCGCCCCTCTGTGTGTTGTTATCCCGTGCTCAGCTGCTGGGGTGGTGCTGGGGGAGCTCGGCTCGCCTGCCAGCAGAGAGGGCCTCTGTGTGCCCGCTGAGGCACGTGCACCATAGTTTGGGCACCGCTGCAATACAGGAACTAGAGGAAATAATTCTGAATCCACAGTAAGTCTCAAAGGAGTGCGAAGGTATAAGTTAATTGAAGGATGCATTGAGTATTGCCTATGTTCTAGAAACCATTCTACATTCCAGGGACACGAAGTCCAGATACTATTCTCCTGGAAAGACACAGACAATACTAAGTAAATAAACCTGATAACGTAGAGGGATTAGGCCTATTAAAAACATCTCAGAAACTACAAAGCACTAGGAAGTGATGATGGTGTGTGGAGCATTAAACGAGGCAGGTCCTCCCTGAAGGAGCGGACACCTGAGTGACACAGGTGTAGCCAAGTGACCTTTAAGGAAAGGGCACGGAGAGCACTGTGAGGAGCAGCCGAAGCCCTGGGCTTCCCTTTGTGCTCGCCGGGGAGGTCTGAGGCCCTGTGTCCGTTCCGGAGCAGGCTAACAGGCAGGGCGACAGGAGAGGGTGTGCTCTCCAACTTCCTTTTTGTGACTGCAGGACTAGTAACTACTCCTCTTTTTTTTTATGAGCTTTCTTTTTATCTATCTATCTATCTATCTATCTATCTATCTATCTACCTATCTATCTCTCTGGGATTTACCGAAGACTGTTGAGGGGCCCATCATATAACTCTTGAGTGAACCTAGCAAAATACTTCATTGCCAGCATTACTGATAGTCAGTCCAGCACACAAATTGAAATGAGGGGCACATTGACAACATGAAACATTCCATTGCTCTCTTATCAACCACCTCTTACTGTATTTCAAATATTCTTACTTTCTCCCAATTGTAGGATCTCCAGGGTCTCAGATCTGCTCAGGAATAAGACCTATTGTTTACCATGTCATCTCTTCTCCATTTGCTCAAGTCTTTTCAGTGGCATTTTAAAGTTTTCTTCACTTTGTGCATTTTTGTTGTGCTTCCCTTTAGATGTTTTGTTTAAAATTATAAACAGGCCCTTCTTTTATATTCTCTATCTGATTACATAAATTTAGATTTCTGATTTGTGTATTAGTTATGTAATTTGCTATTTTATAAGTTTTCATTGGCACATAATAATTCTGGGGCTTTCCTGAAAAATATTAGGCATCACTTGAATATTGTTTCATAGAAAGATGATTAGTAGGAAAGTCTGAATATTCAAAATGATCACAGAAGAGCCACTGTATTACGGAGTCTCAAAGTCTTAGATATCAGGTAATCATTTGCCTCAAAGGTATTTTTGTAGAATTAGCTTTCTTAGATAGTTTAGTTGTATCTATTAGATAATTATCCTAAATCTTAATTTTATTGAAGAAAGGTTTGTACTTCACTGAATAATATCAGTAGTAAACATGCAAATCTATGAAGTTTAGGGGTTTCTGATTTTGTGGTACTAGGGATTGAACCTATGGCTTTCATGCTGAATCACATGCCCAGCCCTTTTTTATTTTTATTCTTTTATTTTGAAATGGGGTCTGTCCAACTGGGCTTGAACTTGTGATCTTTCTGCCTCAGCCTATTAGAGATCTTTGATTATAGTCACACATCACCACGTTCAGCTTGATTTCTACAAGTTGACTCACATCTTCTTGGAAATTGTTACAGGCAACTGAGTTAGACAGAAATATTATAGGCAGTCAGACAGGGCTAGGCTCTCAAAGGAACCGGTACAGAGGACCAGATATCTTGTGACCTTGGAAGAGACACACACCTCTTGCTGTGGACCAGATCTCAAGACAGAAGGCAAAACAAATGCAACCATACCCTAAGTATAAGCATTAGGGACTAGGCATGGATCATCTTGAGAAGCCAGGAATTACCATCCCAATCCCCTAATCCGTAAGAATGCTCGCTTACTACGTGACTCGCTTCCCCATTTGTCCTTGATTTGGTCAATCTTACCTAAACAATTAATCTTACTGGCTGACCACAGTTCTGTCCCACCTCAAGCCCATCTGCCTTGCGAGTTCCCAGTTTTCCCCATCAGGGTTTTGCTCTATAAAAGTCACTGGAAAAGACAGAGTTTCGGGCAACCCACTCGGGCCCCCTTCTGTCCCTCAGAAGCTTTCTTTCTCTCAATAAATATATTCTGCTCTTACCCTCCATTGTTCCTAAAATTAATTCTTCAATTTTAGAGAACACGAACTCGTGCTGGACATATAGTAGGTTGGGAGTTTCATTCCCCTATATCATTTGGAGGTCTCTCACCGAGATCATATCCTATACCAAAATGGTGGCATTGTGGAGTGTCAATCTCACATGCTAGTACAGCAACCGTAGACTTCAGTGAGTAAGACAGTCCCAGACTCCGCCTTCGCCGGGCTTGTTTCCTAGTATGGCTCACATCTCGATGACCTCCAGGAGACTCGTGTGCTTATAGTGAGGCTTTTCAGAGCTGGCTGGATCTAGGTTTTGTAATACTGGGGTTATATGTGTTACTGAATTAGTTTACTGATTGGTTTAGCATCATTCTGGGTTTGGACAATGAGAAGGCCTACTCTGGGGTGGCTTCACTATTTGCTGCTTCCTCCCTACATGGCTGTGGAGTGTTTCTCCTCTGCCATACTACCCTGCTTTGGAGCCAGCCAATTATGGACTGAAACCACTATAATCTGTGAACTGAAATAAACCCTTTCTTCATTTTATTTGTGGGTGGCAGGCATTTTTGTTTTAGCAATGAGAAAAGTAACTAAGAATGCTTCTACTGAGGAAAGGTAGAACAGTGAACTTGGACTATCAGAGAATGTTCTTGAAATTATTTCTATTTTTATCTCCTGTCTCTTTAAACCTATCTAATAGAAGTCATTTTTTCCTGACTTCTGCATGAAAACTCATAACAGCCCTATGACTTTCTTGTCATTCCCAATTAATAAAATATTTTAGTGATTGAAAGTTAAGAACACTATCGTGCTTTGATGTGCATCTACTTGCCTTCCCAAAGTGAGAGCAGACAGTCAGAGAGGGGTGTGGTTGATGTCCTCCTTCACTGTTGGCCTTTCCTGCCACTCGTTAGTTAGATACTTGCCAGATACACCAGCTGTGGAGCCTTGAGATGGAGGGATGGAGATGGGCTCAAAAATCCTAGCTGGACGATGCTGTTGAGAGACAGCATTTTTCCTTCTGTTGCCTGTTTCTTACACACTCTTTTTGTTGACAAATTCTGAGTTCAGGCTGATCCTAACAAATGCGTACTTTGTTCTTGCCATCTGAATGGCCAAGAGTCCAGTTTACAGCATAGGAGATTTCTCTTAGAATCAGATGCAGTCTGTTGTAGTCAGGGGTTACAGAGAGAACAACTGTATACAGGACACAGAATTTATAATACTGTTTTATGATGGTCATCCAGAATTAAACACAAGAAAGTGAAGGAAAACCTGTCCACAAGACTAAAGACACAGAATATTCAGCCAAGGACCTGAATCCCACAGCAGTGTCCTGCATGAGTCCAGCTAAAGACCCAGAGCCCATGACAATGCCTCTCACAAATCCAACTGGAAATCTAAGAGCCCATGATAAGGACTCGTGCCAGTCTATTTTACGGATCTGTGCTGGGTATGCCAAAGTCAGCGGTGGAAGCTAGAAAGTCTATGCCAGCGGGGTGAAGGAGGTGTGCAGTAGGTTGAGGGTTCTACACTGGAGCTGAGAAGTCACGCTCAAAATAAGAACCAGAGCTCCCCTGAAGAGCACCACAGCCATCCTCAGTGGCAACAAGGTCCTGAGCTCCTCTGATGATGAGAACAGTGGAGCACAGGTCAGGAAGCCCAGTGTGACAAGCTTCTCCAGCACACATCTTCCCCTCCGGAGCCAGGAAGTGATGCTTAATGTAAGGAGCAGAGCTCCCCCAAAGTGAATCGCAGCCACTCTCAGCGGGGAGGTCCTGAGCTCCTCTGATGATAATGGCCGAATTCATACTGGGAAAGCCAGCATGACAGGCACCTCCAGGAGAACCAGCGGCTCGAAACAGCAACACTTAGGAGAACCCACAATGCTTTGCTCTTCTTCACTTCTCTGTGCTGGTAGCTTTCTTCAGGTGGGCCATCTGTACTCAGCACCATGCTGATGTAATTCAGCTAGAGTTAAATTGACCACCAGTTTTTAATCCATAACACAGTCCTTAAAATCCAAGAGTCACATAGCAAATGATAAGAGGTGTATTTGGAGCCTGTTGCACTAAGTGTAGGTTTGGGAAGCAGCCTGCCACCACGTAGATCTCTCTTCTTTGAAGGAGTTTGGGAGAAGGGGTAATCAGTTCAGCTTTTGGTACTCTTTCCCACAAATAACCTTGTCTTCATTTTTAAAACTCCTTTGTTTAGTTATTTATAAATCTGTAGCCTAATCCCCAGCTACTCAAAATGTGATCCAGGAACTAGCAATATTGATATTGCCTAGGAGCATATTAGAAATGCAGAACCTTGGACTCATTCAGACGCACTGAACTAAAATTTGCATTTTAACAAGATCCTCAGGTGATTTGTGGGCACATTCATTCAAGAAGGCCTGTTCTAATCTATTCTTAGCCTCTTATTATAAAGCTTTTGCTAGTAATCTTCCTCACATTTCATGTGGGTATCTAGCGTCACACCTTAGTGCCTCACTAAAAACTTCCAACTTTGCATCATTTTATCAAACATAAATAAATACTAAGACACCAAATTAGTAATTTGATAATATCCCCTACTTTTCCATGAATCACTGCTTTCAAATAGCAAGCACAGTGACATGAGACCAGGGCCTCAGTGAGGTAGAGCTGGAAAAGAGCACAAGATATTATCCAAAGGGGATGCTTGAGAACTAGGGAGGGGTTAAATCAGAGGTTACGGCAGGGCAGGAGGCCAGGAGTGGAGCGTGTTTCTTCTGATCCCCAACTGCACGCAGCTTCCACTGAGCCTGCCGCACCTCCTCCAGAACCTGTGTGGGCAGTGAGTTCATATTTGCTGATGTGACGACATCAAAATAGTGTCTTGCTTTGGGAAATATAAAGCAAATGGGAATGGGGAAAGAAGCGGTTTCTGGGAAATGGAAGCAATTCTTGTAGGCTGAATTCTTACCCAGTTAGCACTAAGGAATTCTGCCCATGTAGTGAGAATGAGAACGGACTGATCAAATAACCCAAGTTTTCCATTACAGTTCCAGGAGATGAGGATTGGGCTCATTATTAATATCCTGCACTTGCCGGCTCCTTTCTTTTGCATTGGCGATGAAAGTGCCCTGTGGTCCTACGCAGACAGCTATTCATTAATCTCCAGAAAAGGCTGGAGAAGCAGTGAGATAGGGCAGAGCCGGTAGGCCAGGATGCAGGGTCCTTGGTGAGGGCCCAGAGCATACTAGCAAAAAGCAGCAGAGGCCTCATCCCTTAAAGGAGGGGATTCACTTCTCATGATTGCTGTGCATATTCACACTGAATTCTCACAATGAGACTGGGGTGTCAGTATTTTTGCCCCTAGTTTCCTGGATTACACCTTGGGATTCAGAGGTTGAGTCCCTTACTTTATAAAACAGAGTAGTGTTAGCTTAAAGTTTCTTGAGCACATGCACTCTTTAGCTAGTCTATCTGGGCTTGCAGTCCAGCTTCCTACCTTACTAGCTGTGGTAGCTTTGGCATGTGACTGCAGACGTTCTGCACCTCTGTTTTCCCGTGTGTAACTGGAGATAATGTTAGCTAGAGTTCTTTTCTCCTGGAGTTGTTAGGAAGATGAAATGAATCACCATGTTTAGTGCTTGGAACATTGCCTGGCAAAGGACGACGAGGACGGAGGACAGGAACTCAGACGTGTTGGCATCCAGGCCTCCAGTGCCCTCTCTGCCCTTTCCAAGCCACTTCTTCAAAAGCCCAAGCTCCATCGTGCTTGACCACTCTTAAGTGTCTGTTTTCTCTTTTGCCACTACAACTTGCATCCTTTGAATTCTGTTCTTGAGAAACCATTAGGTGTTTGGATTAATTAGCTTGAAAAGTGGCGGACCAAGATGTAATTGAGAACTCCCGGCTGGATAGCCTGCTTTTTGCCAAGTGGTATTTTGAGTTCAGAATTTGCTGTTTTACAAAGTGGAGATTGGACAATCACTGGTAGAGGGTCCACGAAGGCCAGAATGATTGGCTCCATTTTTCTCTGTAGGGGGAAGGCCAGTGTGGGGAGGGCAGCCACTGTATCACATTCTGGAAGGTGGATCTTTTAGCCTTTGGGTCTTTCCACTTGTTTGAAGTTTTCTGTATTTGCTGGTAGGCTAGCCAGGTCTGTGGGTGGAGGCCATCTGAATGAAAGATGGTCACTCCAGAGCCTTTACAGAAACAGATTTAATGTTTTAATAGTCTCATTATAGTCATTCAAACTCTTCTTTATAGATTAATATATTTTGCCAATGATTTTCTCCAGCCAAACTGATAATTTATTATAAAATTTATCTCAATTTATGCCCCAAGAGTAGATGTTTGAATTGGAATTTGCCAGGTAAACAACTCCTTGTTCAAAAGTTTGCTTACCTGGCTAGAGAAGGTTTTGAATACAGGCCCATCCTGATCTCCTAACAGTGCAAAGAGAGTACACTGAAAAGAAAAAAACCGGCAGGAATCAGAAAAAAGAAAACCAGTTTAGCAGTATCTCCTAATGCTAAAAATGAACCAAGAAAGGGAATAGGCTAAAAGGACACAAATCTTTTAAGGAAATGTGTGTGTGTCTACTTGTATGCTTTATTTCTGTTGACAGATGGGCCTTAGCTTCCAAACTTGGAAGAAATGTAGGCAGTAAATCAGTTTTCCCACTTCATGACAGACTTTATCATGAAAGATGATTCCAAATGTAAACACAGTGGGTAAAATGCCACTTAGAGGGAATTTAATAAACATACTAATTTAGACCTCAGCAAGACAGCACCTAAATATCAAACATAATGATATACCACAAATCAAGTATTCAGGATATCTGTTTTAATCTAAGAGGAAACAGAACTCTTTATTCTAATCTTGCTGTAAAGCCTTTGGCTTCCTAAAGTATGTGATCTTGTTAAATTAAAGGATTAAATTGAATGCATCCTTACTTTGGTATGTACTTACAACTAAATAAATAACATGCCTGTTATGACTGCAAACAAAATGAATTAAGTGAAACAAGACAGACAGCATGGACTTGCTGATGTCTTTGTCTTTGACAGCCTCTAATCCTGGAAACAGGAAGACACTGAGATGAATAAACATTCCTTGTCTATGTGTGTTCCCGAGTGGTTAAATATGCGGAGCAGTGCTAAGAAGTGCAGAAACTGAAGCATCTGGAGACCTTGCACATGCATAAAGGAAATGTCTGCCTTCCATTGTCTTCTCTGTTTCCTGCTTATCTGAAAATCCACGGATGCATTTGCATTTGGGCCCTCACAGTAAGGGAGCGGGTGGAGAAGAAAAAGTCTTCCCTAGAGACTTTGGAAGAACTGACCTTCGTGGACAGCCGTCCCAGTTCAGTCTTCACCAGCCGTCACTAAATCTTCAGTGGAGGGCGGCGCTTCCCACGAAGCTGCATCCCGCAGCGTAGCAACTCCGGGCCACAGCTGTGTCCTCTGTCCTCATGGAGCGCGGTTCCGAGCCAAGCACGCCACACATCACAAGTGTGTGTTTACTGGGGATCAGAATGCAGAGTGGGCTGGACGTTGGGGTCTGGATTAGTGAGATCCGATTGAAGAGCGCTGTGAGTGCTCTTGGGTAAATCCCGCTAGTGTAGGGTTAGGGTTAGGGTTAGGGTTCAGAACTTAAACACGTGATCTAACCGCAGGCTCTGCTTTATGAAATCTTAAACTGTAACACGAAGAGTGACCTAATCTAGTCCATGTGGGCTGCATGTTTGATGTCAACAGACTTTCCTTTTTAAACCATCCAGGGAATGTAACAGGGCCTTAAGTCTTTACTAAAATCTGAGCTGTTTCCTGCTAAGTCGTTTATCTTGACTGATTAATTATTTTTACATTGTGATTGATAGCCCAGGGATTCCATGGTGTTCCTGTACTTTCTTATGTTATCCTTTTTGTGAAGAACAATTAACCCTAAGTCTTAAAACATTAGACGCCCACAGGTGGAGTAGATGTGGAGTAGGTCCTGAGGCAGAAAGGGCCACTCTCTCCCTGATGGGCTTGTAAGAGGCACAGAAAGAAGATAGTAGTTGCTGTCATAAGTAATAGACGTGATTCTCACTACATAGAAAGGCTACTGTGGAGTTAATATGACAGATATGTATGTATTACAAAAAAGTACCCCCTAAGTGACTCTTCTTAAAACAACTTGAGATGTGACTTGGGACTGGAAATTCAAACCACAACATAGTTTTTTCATCAGAATGTTCTCAGTGTGAATATGTTATTTTCCTACCAGATAGACAACTAGTTGGCTGTTCACTTTTTTCTTTAGCATTATCACCATTATCTTTAAAAATATCAAATGAGCACATCTCATAAACTCATCTTTTTGATTTTTAATTTTTAATTTTTTCTTAGCCTTTTGAGACAACGTCTTGCTATGCAGTCCAGGCTGGCCTTGAATTCCCCTGCCTCAGCCTCCTGGTGCTGGGATTACAGATGTGGGCCACCACACCTGCTATTATATCTTTTTAAGGGCACAGTGTGATTAAAATTTCTGCCATGGTAGCCTCAGTACAGACTAAAACAGTTGAAAGTGATAGTGTCTACATTCAAGTAGTCCTGAGAACTTTTAGGTTGATCAACACAGAATAACATACCTAGATAAAACAAAAAAAGATAAACAGGGAAAATCTCTGGCATGCGCCCAGTCCCAGCGGGAGTTAATTCTGAGAGCTTCGTTTCTCAACTTGTTCATCTCCGGACAGCAGCATCAGTACCGCCAGGGGACTTGTTAGAAGGCAGACAGGGAGACTGATCTTCTGCAAATGGAGCTGGACAGAGAGGGGCGAAGTGGGGGTGGAGGGAGAGGAAGAAGAAGCAAAGCGAATGAGATGCATTATGTACATGCACTCATTCCCTGAGGAATGTGATCACGATGACTGCAAACATGCACTAATAAAAATTAAACAAACAACAACAAAGACAGAAATGCAGGCAGATGTTCAGTTGTTCCCCAGACTTAATGAATGACAATAAGAATTTTAACCAAATTCTAGGTGATTCATAGGTAATTCTAAGTTGAGAGGCACTGCTTCTGGTACAGGACTCCGAGGCTTGACTTTTGTAAGCCTTGGCTAGCTGAACTGATCTTTTCAAAGCCACCCCAGAGAAAGAAAACTTCCTTTGTGAAGCGTCACCCTGGAATATCAGAACAGAACAGATGAATTGGTATCAGGTTTGGATTTTCAACTAAGCAGCGCGGTGTCTGGTGCTGCACACGAATGGGAGGAGCCGCCTTTGCGTTTCTGTGTAAGGCTGGAGGCTGGATGCGCAGAGGAGGCGGGCTGGAGGTCCTTCCCTGTCCGATTTAGCACAATGTTTACTTGAACTCTGCTCTTCAATTCTGAATTTGAACATTCAGACACTCTAGACCAGAAGAACTCTCATAATCTCAAGTTTTTCTTCTAAAAGCAAACGGTTGGAGCCTTTTTTCCCAGGGTCAGTCCTTTAACAACTTAAAAATATTTTGGTTAATATAAGAACACACAGACTAAATATCCCGAATGAAATTTAATGTTCAAGTCAAATTATAAAATATTATTTATATTCACATTGACATTTGTCTTATACAAGGAAATGTATCCTTATGAGATATTTTCTATTTTAGTTTAAAATAATTTATGAAATAAAAATTCTAACAATAAAAGAGGTATAAAATGAGACAGAGGCAGAGAGACTGACTATACTGGTTCACTGTCCTCTTCTAATTCTGAGCAAAGAAGTCTGGCTGACGTTATCTTAAAATCCTTTGAGAGAAGTTAATTTTGCATCCCCTGCCTGCTCCCCCTTCCTTGGTCTCTTTCAGATATTCAGGAAGGATATTAGCCTGTGCCATCCTGTTCTTGTAGGGTCCTTCGTTTTAGGGTAATGTTTACCTCATGAATAAGCTGGGATATATTCCTTTGTTTGCTATTTTGAGGAAGAAATTGCAAATGATTTGAATTAGTTCTCCTTAAATGTTTGGAAAATTCACTAGTGGAACCATTTGGGTATGTAATTTTGGTTTTTGAATCATGGTTTGAACATAGTTTGAAATTATGTCTATAATTTATTTAATATATAGAACTATTTAATGAAGTTTTATATATAGAACTATTATATATAACTATTTTATATATAGAACTATTACATATATAAACAATTGAGTGAAATTTTTTTATTTGATTTATGATTTCTGTTTTTTTCCTTAAATTTCATTGATTTTCACTCTTATCTGTATAATTTCCTTCATTCTTCATGTTTTACTTTGTTCTTTCCCTCCTTAAAGTAGAATTTTAGATTTCTAGTTGAGGCCTATTTTTTTTATTATAAGAATCTAATATGTAAAATTTCCTGTAAGTACTGTTTTAACTACATCTCACATTTTCCACACATTGTGCTTTAATTTTTGTTCAATTAAAATATCTTTTAAAGTTGATTTGATAGTTTCTTTTTAATCCAGTGGTTACTTGAAAATTTATTATTTAATTTCCAGATATTTGGGGATGTTTCAAATATTACTCTTTCTTACTGGTTTCTAGTTTAATTTAACTATGTCATAAAAACATACTTTGTATGATTGATATGTTTTTAATTTGGTAAGGCTTATTTTATAGTTAAGAATACAGTTTGTCAACATTTCATGTGTTCTTGAAAAGAATGCTATTGTGTTGTGCTATTGTTCGGTGGCATGTTCTATAAATATTAATTAGGTTGGGTTGGTGGATAACATTGTTCAGGTCATCTGGATCCTTAGAGTTTTTAACCTTCTTTATTCTATTAATTCCTGAAAAGAATATTGAAATCCACGATTGTGGGTTTGTTCATTTCACCTTTTAGTTCTCTCATATTTTATCTATCTATAAAGTTCTATCTTTATTTTGGAGCTGTGTTGTTACATGTATACAGTTTAGAATTATTATTTCTTTTGGAGAATTGTACCCTTCATTATTACTTAATGCCTCTCTCTCTCTCTCTCTCTCTCTCTCTCTCTGTATCCTTGATTATATTCCTGTCTAAAGTCTCTATTGCTATTGATACTCCAATTTTTTTTAATATTTACATCATTTCTCTTTTTAAAAAAATTCTTTTATCTGTAGCTTTATGTTTAAAGCGATTTTTGTAGAGACAGCATACAGCTAAGTATTGCTTTTTTAAAAAGCCTAATTTGACGATCCCTGTGTACCTGTTTAGACTATTCACATTTACTGTGCTTATTAATGTGGTTGTATTAAAGTCTACCATCTTGAAATCTGTTTATTTGTTCCATCTGTTTTTTATGGTTTTTTTGTTCTTTTCCTCCTTCTCTTGGGCTAATAACTTTTTATGATTCTATTTTATCTGTTTTATTCAATTATTACTTATATCATTTAACATTTTCTGCAGGTACCCTACAGTTTAAAATATACACCTCTAATTCATTAATATCTACCTTTAAATATATTTATACATTTATTCATTTCATGTATACACTAAGATTTTTACCATAGTATTCTCTCAATTTCTGCTTCTTGTCCTTTGTGGTACTATTGTGTTACATCTTACTTTGACAAATGATATTAATGTACCACTCATTGTTCTTACTTTTTTTTTTGAATTTGTCATTATCTTTTAAAATAACTGAAATGAAAATTAACTTACTTGCATTTAGTGCATTTCAACTTTCTTCGTATATATATGTTCCTGTCTTGTATTATTTCTTCTAGCAATAAATTCCTCCACTTTCTGTACCTTTGAAAATTTTTGTTTCTTCTTAATTTTTGAACGTCAACTTGGCGGAGTGTTATAATTTGGTTTGATATCTTACATTTCAATATTTTGAAGATACCATTCCATTATTATTCTAGGTCGCACCCCCTCCCCACCCCTGGTACTAGGGATTAAAATCTAGTTCTTTTCTTACTATTTTCACTTTGACTATCATGTTATTCCCCCCTCACTGTCTCTAAAGTGTTTTCTTTGTGTTTTATTTTAACAGTTAAATGTGATTTGTCTATGTGTGCTTTTCCCCCTTTTTGTATTTTTTTATATTTGTACTTTGGCATCTGTCATTAATCTTAAAAAATTCTTAGTTATTATTTTTGAAATATTTCCATTGTGCTATTTCTTCTCTTCTTCTGGGATTCCAAGTATTTGTTTTTTATTTTGAGAAAAGATCCTGCTAAATCACAAATTGCCCAAGTTAGGCTCAAACTTGCAGTCATCCTGTCTCAGCCTGCCAGACTGCAGGAATAATTTGTTTCTGGTTCACTGATTCTCATCCTGCCAGTGTCCATTCTACTTAGAAGCCTTTTGAAAACGTTCTTCTCTGATACCATACTTTTGATTTCTATCCGTTCTATGTGATTCTTTCTTACATTTTGCATCCAGCTGTTGAAGTTACCCATCTGATGTTACATGTTATCCACTTGATCCACTAGAATCTTTAACATTTCAATGAGTTATTTTGAAATTATGTCAGACATTTAACATCTATGGCATCTGACTGTAGTTATGAGGATATTTTTGTACTTCAAGAATGTGTTTTTTTCTTGCCTTTTTTGTACTTTTTTATTGGCAGCTGAACATTTTGATTTGGACATGAAAATTAAGATAGATAATTTTTATCCTGAGAAGCAGGCACACCTTCTCCTTTAGCCAGGACTTCGGTGCTGACATTAGACAGGTAGACATTAGTGGAGGGCTGAGGGGCTCAAGAGAGCACGTTTTGCCAGATACACTTAAATGAAGAGTCAGAGACTTCAGTGTATAAGACATTTAACATCATTTGTTTCAGGACACAAAGCCTGTAGTTCTAGAACGAGGAATAAAGTGTTCCTGGTTACCATCTTCTATGGCCCAATGAAATCAGACCAGGAAGTCTTTGAAGACCCTCCAGCCATGGGCTGAGCCAGTGTAGATTCGAATTTATCTTTTGTGCATTTCTTTACTAAATCTATTTTCTGATTAAAGCCCCTCAGGGAACACTGACCATCTGGAAAGAATTTTTTTGTTGTTTGTTTGTTTGTGAATACGGAGAATCAAACTCAGGATCTTGTGCTTACCAGACAGGTGCTACACCACTGAGCTATATTCCCGTGTGAACACTGACCACCCCAAAGAAACAGGAAGATGTTTTACAATTCCAAAGTAATTTGTAAGAAATATGTCCATAAATCTCATAATCCTCTGTTATGGTGTATACATTGTGTCAACTTGAGAAGTCTAGAAGCTTAATTAAGTAACTCAGCAGCTCTACATCCTGGGGTGTAGAGCACAAGCAGTTACCTGGTCATTGTGTCAATTTGAGAAGGTGGGAAGTTTAGCTGAGAGACTCAGCAGGGAGCCAGGGGTCTTACTTTGTAAACATCCTCATCCTGTGCAAAGGAAGGCAAGGAGATTTGTGAATGCAGTACCCACATTTGGGTGTGTGTGGGGATGTCCTGTGTACAATATAAGGGAGAAAAAGAGTCTTGCTCTTACCCCTTTTACTCTGGCTTCTTTTGCTTGGCTGCTGCCTTGAAATGTTGCCCCAGTGCCATGCCACCATGCCTTGGAGCCAGCTGATTATGTACTGAAACCTCCAAAAACTGTAAGATAAATAAACCTTTCCTTCCCTAATTTTGGGTGTCAGCTGTTTTGTCTCAGCAATGAGGGAAAAGTAACCAAGATATCCTCCTAGCTTCTGGACACCAGGAGTAACCCTGGTGTGCATGAGAAGCTATCTGGACCTGCTTGATGCAGGTGCCTGTGTGGCACTGCCTGCCTTCTTACTTGAAGGTGTAAGTCTGCCTGTGTTTCATAGTAACTTACTTATACTTCTGTATGGCTGCCTATGTGTCTGGACTAAATTCTTTCACTGAAGGCATGAAGGACCATGGAGTGCAAGGTCTGCTTCCTTGGAGTGTCAGGAACTGGCTTCCCACTGGTATTAACTAACTCAAATCCTGGCAGCAGGATTTGAGTTAATTAATATAATTGGCATTTGGGTTGGGTGTGAGGTTTGTTATTGCCGGTTACTCAAAGCACATCTCCAGCTTCCCATGCCTCTAGGTTTGCTTCTTGTTTAGCGTAGGAGTTGGTTTTGGAGATTTTGTTTCCTGTGATTGCTCTAGCAGTAGCTTTAATTCTTCCCTTTGCTGTGCCTCAGAGTGGTGCCTTTTGCATGTTATCTGTGACTCCAGTGTTGGCAGCTGGGCTGTGGGGTTTGAGAGGGAGAGCACTCTCTCTAGGTGAGCATTGTGACCCTGTATCTTGGGGCGTGGCCTGATTGTAATCCAGCCACGCTCAGCTGCGCTTTCTCCTGCTCCTCCTTTCCCATGCAGGTCTGTTTCCTGCTCTCGTTTTCTTTTCCCAACTGTAGGAGGTTTTGCTGGTGTTCTAAGCGTGAATGTTTTTGTACGCTTCCACGCAGGCTAAAGCTTATTTATATTTCCCCTACAGGAAAGAAGGAAGAGAAAGATCTGGGGGTTTTCTTGCTCTTCCCACAGTTACCCTTGTTTTCCTTGCTCACTTTTGCCTCACGAAGGAGGCTGCTCAGGACTCTCCAGTCCTTTCGGTGAGTGTGCCCTGGGCTGTGTCACGCTGGTTCCCTGTACTCGGCTGCTGCAGCTCAGGACTCCGCTCTATGCAGAGCTCTGGTGGCCTCTGAAAGTTCCTGCCTTCCAGCAGAATTCTTCCTAATGGTACTCACGTCAGTCACTGTTTCCTTCTTGTCTCTCCCTCTGCGTGCTTTTTCTAAATTCTGGTGAAGCGGTTTTCCTATGATATTAAGGATTCTAATGAGCTCAAGAAGAGTTATGAATTTGCTGTTTCTCTTTTTATGTTGAAATGTTGGAGGTGATGATCCTCCCAGCTATCTACATCTCTGAACACAGATTGGAAGTTTATGAAAAATACAATAGTGGATGTATTTTCAGAAAAAAAGAGATAAGAGAAATTGCATTTTCCAAAGTCAATTTCACTCTGTTAGGTGACACTGAAGGACAGAATGAGGAAAAACAGTACCATTAGATGTTAGGTAGTATGCTGCAGTATCAAAGAAAACTACATGCAACACCAATTCTTCCTTTGAGATCTATTTGCAAAAATTCTCAGAAACTAGTGTTTTGGACACGAGTCTGAGAAGATGGCAAAATGGTAAGCAGCACAGAAAACAGCCTATCTGAGAGTCACTGTCCAGACACCGGCACATAACATCGTGAGGAAGACAAGAAGAAAGGAAGTGGGTCCCCTGGAAGAATCTAAAATGTGAATTGAAGCCCACAGAGAGAGCAAAAAGAAAAACTTCAAGGAAGAAGAAAGCGGTAGCCGGCAGTGCCTTCACCCTGAGACAGGACTCACTCTGTGAAAGGAGCTGTTTGAACCTGGGAATGCACAGTCATGGTCTTGGCGTTGGCTTGCAACCTAGATGCCTCTGCAGAGAGGTGTGGCAGTAGAAGGGAGCAGTGCACTTGGAGGTCTGCACTGGCTGGTGCTGAGTGCAGAGGACTTAGTTGTCCTATGAGAGAGAGCAATTAGGCAGGAGCCATTTTGGAGATGGGCAGGATAAGCCCAGCACCCAGAACTGTGGCCGCCTGCATCTAGCAGCTGCCAGCTGGGTGCAGACCTGTGGAATTTGCTTGAACTGCAGCAAGCCCTGTCTCAAGGCAGGTCTGCTGAGATTATCCACTACTCTGCCAGAAAGCAACTACTGGTTTGCTGGGATAGATTGGCATGATCCGGGACTGTCTCCACAGGTTGTCTACTAGTGAACCCAGAGAGAATCCTGGAAGTGGACTGTTCGTTTTTCTTTTTTCTTCTTTCTCCCTTATTGTTTTTATATGAGTATGAAGATGGTTCCTAACGTCTTTGTGGGTGTGGTTCTGTTCTGTTTGTCCTTTTGTCTTTTCCATATTTCTTTTCCTTCAGTCTTCTGCATCAGTTTCCCCAAGTTGGTG
>RJWM01027107.1:0-27226 GCA_004363535.1 Dasyprocta punctata | reverse complement strand
CAATTTAAGAGAGGGAAGGAAGTGGGAGTTTCCTTTTGCCCTTTTGCTCTTGTGGCTTCTGGTATCTGCCACAGTGTTGAACAGTTGCCCCTAGGCCACTTCACCGTGCCTTGGAGCCAGCTGAGTATAGACTGAAACTTCCATAAACTGTGAGCTAAATAAACCTTTCCTTGTTTCATTTTGGGTGTCAAATATTTTGTCTCAGCAAGGAGAGAAAAGTAACCAAGACAGATATGGTAGGTAAATTTGAAGAGACTCATGAAAGAGAGTTTAGGTTGCTATATGAGCCACTAAAAATAAAAGGAGAGTTCAGATAATTGCAAACCTTGTAAGCCTCTGTTACATAATTTTTTACATTCAAGGGATAAACTGCAGGTATAGAAGGCAGCATGTTTTCTTTTTTATTAAAATTTCTACTTTTTAATAGGGGAAATATTTTGTATTAGAAAGAGAAATTGCTAGTGCCTTTGCTTCCATGGCTTATTCCTGATATTCTTGTTGAAAATTACTTGACTGTGTATGCTTGGGTTTATTTCTAAGTCCTTGATCTTATTCTTATGCTTCTGATCTTATGCTGGTTCTATTCTAGTTCCATTACTATGATTTTGCAATATAATTGTAAATAAGGTAAAATATGACCTTTTTCAAATTTTATTTTTGGCTACTCAGTGTCTTTGGTAATTCCATATGATATTTTGCTTTTCTTTTCCCTTTTTTTGGAAAGATACCATTGAAATTTTAATAAAGATTTCATGGAATCAAGATATGAAAGATGAAAACATATTATCTATTTTTTATTTTGCTCTTATTTTTATTTTTTATGTATGGGAGATAGATAGAATTTTTGTAAAGGGGTAGAAACTGATGGGTGGGAAGAAAAGAATGAAAGAGGAGGAAGAAAATTTAAGATGCATTATGTACCAACTCCCCCACAATGAATGTAATCATTATGTGCTGTGGACATCTATCAATAAAAATAAAAATTAAAAAGAAATATGACAACAAGCAGTTATTTAGGATAACTCTGTAGATATAATATACATAAAGACTATGTCTAATCATATTGTATATTGAAAATTTGAGATCAGCTTTTAGGTACCCTGCCAAACACACACATGACCATGCACACACACACACACACACACACACACACACACACACACAATTTCAAAGGTGACATAAAGGTCAACGTTTTAATAGTAGTAATCATTTCACTATGCATATTTATATCAAAAATCATGTTGTCTACCACAGATAGATAGAATTTAAAAAGAGAGGAGAAAGTGCGCTACATTTCTGAAAATTATTTTTAGTTCACTTCAAAGATGTGGAGAAAGAAACAGAGAAATTCATTTTCATCAGAATTTGGGGAATGTCTGCTTGGTCTCCGTTAGTAAACTACACCATCTAGGTCATCTTAAGTTTTCAGTACATGTTGCTAAAATGTAACACTCAGAGGTAAATGGTATAGTGGAGCCTTGTTTTATATAAAACACAGCATTTCTCAGCTTTAAATCTTTGGATTTGTACAAAAGTTGGTATTTGGTAGAAGCTGCACTCATTCACCATTTTACCCCTTACAGACAGTGGAATTTCTCCGTTAATGACTCTTTCAGGAAGCAACAGGTCCCAACACTTAGGAAGTGAGGACAGGAGAGGTCATTTCTGCAAATACCTGACACAAGGTCTTTCACTGCCAGCCTGAAGGAAGCTCACGGTCACTCCTAGAAGTGTGAGTCTTCACCCTCAGAGCTCACATCTTCTCCACAGCAGCAGCGTGCAAGGGCCACAGCCCGACGGCCATGGCAGCTGGAGTCAGCCATTCTGATGGGCATGTGTGGCCTTAAACCAACTCTATAGAAATCATCTGATGCTTTTGGACAGGGCGGGCACATTTTCATTTGACTGACTCCTTTCTATTTTCTTGTGCTTGGTATGTTGCACATACTTTAGGAAGCTGGCAGGGCTTTATCAGCACTTCAGTTGGTCACATGTGAAAGTCTTCACAAGCCTGAGCCAGCTAAGATTCTGTCCTTCTAGTCTGTCCCTACCCTGCCCACCTTTGTGTTGGGTTTGTCTAAGCTCACCTCATTTCCCTTCTTTATTATTCAGCCCTACTTTTTTTGGGTGGTCCTGGGGATTGAACCCAGGGCCTTCACACTGAGCTACAGCCCAAGACTTCTTTATGTCTTTGTTTTAAAACAGAGTCTTGCTAAGTCAGTAAGTTGCCCAGGCTGAGCTGAAATTTGCGATCATCCTGTGTCAGCTTCCCAGAGTGCAGTGATTATGCGCATGTGTGCGCCACGCCCAGGAGCTCTTCCAGTCATCTTTATCACTGTCTCCGTTCTAAGCAGTTACTTCCATTCCAGAATAATGGCCACTCTGGGTGAACTGGGACACTGAGACTGAAACAGAGTCTTAGGAAAAAACAGCTTTAAAAAATACATATATTTTTCCCATATTTGTGGAATATTTTTATATACTTTGGGAAATAATTGAAAAAACTTTGCCCTGACTAAAAATTGAGCATAAGTTTGTGGCATAGTTAATGAACATTAAGTTGTCTGCTTTTTTAAAAAAAAAATTTGTCTCAATCACTAGGAATCTCATAGTTAAATTATATGCTCTTAATAGATCACATTAGCTTAATTTTTCTAATAAAATTGTTTCTTTAATTGTACCAGTCCCCTTTAAAATTATTATCATTCTAATTATTTTATTTCTAGGGTCTACATCAAAATTGTTGCGTATTCAGGAAAACTATTTCCATTGAGAAATCTCATTTAATTCTTCTTAAATCAAGGCTGGCCTAAAGGATATATTTCACCTCTAGAATGTAGCGAAAGTAACATTCAGTGGCATATTTTTACAAATTTTATTTAATTAAAACATGTTTATAAAATGAAGTGTTTATTTTCGTTGTGTAAGTCAGTACAGTTGTGTGAGACATCCTAATTTTTAGTTTGTCCCATTCCTCTCTGGTCTCCTCCCCTCTCCCTCTGTCTCTTGGTCCCCTTCCTGTTGCATAAGATCTGTCTTCCTGTTTCCTATTATTTCATTTATTTTACTCCTTAATTTATTTATACTTTTGGTTTCTCATGGAGGAAACCACTGGATACTTAAGCTTGGAGGCTAGGTCATCCATGAAGTCTCTACCTTCTACTTAGAACTCTTGGGTCCATGTCAGTAGTCCAGCTACCTGGGGACTGGTGTGCTGTGAGGATGCTACCTGGGGAGAGTCCATGAACAAAAAGGGACCTGTCTAACTACAGCTGCTCCCATCTTTCTAACTGGGTCAGCTTTGAGAGGAAAGAATCTACCTTGGACAGTCCACCAATAGTAAGGTTGGCCTGGAAAAGGCTCAAGGTATCCCCAAAGGACTCAAAAGCGTAGATTGTTCAGGTCATCCCAATCAAGGTTCCAAAAATTGTGGAGCAAAGACAGGTTATCCTACTGTTTCTTTCCTAAAACTCTGATCCATAGTGGCAGGGTTCTGGCCAAGACCCCCTGTGAGAGGCTTATGGCAAAGGAGGAAATGAAAGAGACAATATTTTCAGAGGGGGTAGTGTACTTTTCCTGGAACAAAGTGACGTTTCTTGTGGACTAAAAAAAGGACAAAACATGCTTGCAAGGATGGGGCAAGGGTCGATAAGGAAATTCTTTCTTCCCCAAATGAAAGTTTTGCTTCTACTACTACATTGCTTGTCCATTGCTTGCAGATCCTTGCCATCCTAAGTAGGAGCCACAGGGCTTGCGCTGTGGACAGGGGAAATGGGGGCCTTTCCATGTCCCAGCTGACAGGGCAGGACAAGGATGACCTCGGACATTTTCTAGACTCAATTTGTAATTTGTGGTCCCCAACACATGGAGTTGTGAGAAAAATAAAATGGTTGCCATCTCATATTACTAACTCTCGGGATAATTTACGACATAGTGGAAAGACAGCTGAAACTTTGGCTATATATAGCCTTTATCATAAGCCTCCTCAAGTCGTTTTTAGAAATAGGCATTTCCCAGTTAATTAAATAATATCATATTTACTGAAAATCCAGAGGAGATCCTTCAACTGCTAAACCATAGCTTAAATTTATATTTTTCCTCTTTTTGAAAATTCGCATCTTTCTCTCAATTTTTGATTGGAAGAATGTGACTGATACAAACTCTCAAAAGCTGTAGGTATTAAGGAAAATTTACACAAAAAGTCAAGCTAGGTGTTTGAATTATGTGAAAGTGTAGACTACGGTCTTCTCTTTGTCTCTCAGCGCTGTGTGGTAGCCCGAGAAGTGAGTGGGACTGATTGCTTTTAACACCCTTTTGTCATGGTACTGGTTCTGTACCACCCCAACTCCGCTGGGTGGCCATGTCCACAGCTAAATGACAATATGTAACTCTCCCTAAAGTGCCTTTTTCATTCTTTAAAAAAATGCCTCAAATGTGGAGATAGTTCTTTTTAACACAGACAGTTATGATTTTGCAACAAGAATACCACAGTTGGGGTGTTCATGCAAGCAGCTTTTCTAACACTCACAAAATAAACAAGCTATAAACCATCCTCCACCAAAAAACTGCACTCCATCACTTGACCATTACGCTGACGAAATATTTCAGTGAATCACCGTCCTTGGGTCTTTTGCAATCTCAGCTGCTACAACTGTATAATGTACATTGATTTCTATTTGGAATTCAGTGGCAAGAAGAGCTGTTTAATCATTTGACTCCTGACTGGTTAATAAAGAATCTGTCTCGTTTAATAAGTTTGTTTTAGAGAAGATCGCCATCACTGCCATGATCTTCTTTCACTTTCTACTTTTTTCTTTCATTCAGTTGTTTTTTGTTGTTTGTTTGTTTTTTTGGAAGAAAAGTAGTAAATAGGGCTTCAGATGAAACAACCCAACTGTTAGTATGCTTGTCTTTTCTTGGTTTTTACTATGATTTGCAAATCTCTCCCACTATCATACGCTGTGGAAATTATAAATATACTGTGCCTGTCTGTGCTTCAGAAATCAATATTAAGTAGAAGAAATACCAGTTACCCCCTCTTCAACCTAGAGTCTATGCTGCAATTATTGAAGGCAAGCACCCTGTTGCTGTAATTTTCCACCCAATCACATCTCATTAGCATTCAATTTTGCTAAAACCACATGACATAAAAGTCACTAATAAGCTGTCTCAATTTGTTGAATATTGGCAAAAAAAATGAAATCACATAGAACTACATTAATATTTCACAATGGGAGGTTGCTAATAGGATTAGAGGCAAGCAAAAAAGGTTAGGAGAACATCTGAGAAAGTCACCAGCAATATTAAGAGGATCAATTAGCTGGGCTTGTTGAGGACATCGTAGGATGAACAGAGAATTGTGAAGAAAAATTGGAAAGGAGACAAGTTTTATTTTAGTGAGGAAAGATTATGCACATCCCAATAAATACTTCAGAAAAGATCGCCCTCTTAATTTCTGTTACTATGAGGTAAATGACTCTACCGTCCTGAAAACTTTTCCTGACTCCCCACCGACTACTTTCTGGGTGATCTAAAAATAGGTTAAAATTGCTCCCTGTGTTTTGACTGGAGTGTTAGTACAAACTTGGTGTGTCTTAGGACTAAACACGAGGACTTTAGTTCCTTCTTGGATGTTCTCTTCATTTCACTGTTGGAGGGAACTTCTGTAAGACGTGAGCTCTCCGGAACATATGCTATGTGACAGTAGACCCTTACTCCCCTGGTCAGACTTTATATTCTGGAGACTCTTGCTCTGTCTCCAGAGCAATAATGAATAAAATAAAATAAAAAATAGATGAATAAAATAAAATAAAAAATAATGAATAAAATAAAATAATGAATAAATAATGAATAATGAATAAAATAAAATAAAAAATGGAGAAATAATGAATAAAATAATGAATAAAATAAAATAAAAAATAGAGAAATGGTGGACCCACATGGTGTTGGGGTTCTCTTCCTCTAGAAACCCGTGGCCAGTAGCAAAGCTGTGGGGGAAGGGAGCATGCCTGTCACACAGCAGGAAGCTCCATGAGGGTAGGTTACACTGGTGGTAGCCGTGGTATCACAGAAAAAATATGGCGAGTGTTCGCTTTTAAAAGAATTGCTATGATGAAACCTACATAACCCTCTCAAAATAATCCCCTATGCTTGAGACACACTTTTTCTATATTTCTTGCCACATTCCGAAGCAGTTTTGAAAGTCCTCTTTCATGTGTTCTTCGTTGTTCTATGGTGACTGCTTCAGCAACCTGAATCGGTTCAAAACGTGGACCTTTCAAGGTCATTTTGGCTTTGGGGAAGAGCTAGATGCTGCATAGTGCTACTTCCAGGGTAAGGTGGATGAGGACAAAACATGATGTTCATACAAGCCCACCTTTCACTTCGACGGTACTGTGTTTTTGTTTGTTTGTCTGTTTTAATCACTGCTCCTAAAAATATCCATGACACAGGACTTCCAGAAGTGCCTCAAAAAAAAAGGCAAGAATGATGGAATAAGTATGCTGGAAGCAGGGGATAGTATTTTGACGGGGTTTAATAGAAATGTGTGTTTTACCAAATTTTTAAAATGTAAATACACACTTTATTTCTTGATCAGCTTTTGCACATTCGAATGCTCAGAACTGAACTCTAAGAATGAGAGGATTTGTAATCTCTGGTCATAGGAGATGTGTGCACTAGTAAGTGTAAATAGCTTTCAACCCCTGACATCCAAGGGAAGTCAGTTGTAGTGATTTGGGTTAAGAGGCCTATAAGAACTCAAAGCAAGATCTCAAAAATGTATTAATAATTTGGTGATTGTTTGGCCTCATAATATCCATTAAAGCTTATTGTGAATAGTCAGTCAGTCAGTGGGTCTTGTGCTCAGTACCGTCTTGTTTAGGATCCAAGCACAGTCCCTTGCTGGATGACCTACAGCAAGCATAGTCAAGCCTTTGAATCCTCAGCATTTTCTTAGGTACTCTGGGAACAACAGAAGGACCTATCTCATCAGTGGTCGTGAAGATTCAGTAAGATGAAGGACGGGGAACAGGTGTAACTCAAGGGCTTCATAGCCTGTCCTGTCTATGAGTTTTTGCCTCCACATAGGAAAAGCAGATGTCCCTAAGAATATGGGCTGGGGCCTGACAGCACACTAAACACTAATAATCAGGCAAAGACTTTCTCACATTGACAGCAAAAAGGATAGAAGAAGAGATAGTGCCTGCCCTTGAAGGTTTATATTCCAGTGGGAGAGACAGACATAAATAATTATATAACACGATTATCCTTACATCCCTACAACAACATCGCCTGAGGAATTCTTTTTACTCCAGTAAAGTGTGTGTGCACCTGCATGTGTATGTGTATGTTTGCATATGTGTTTAAGTGCATGTGTGTTTATGTGTGTACGTGTCTGATGTGTGTACATGTGCATGTGTATGTGTGTGGTGTGTGTATGTGCATGCACGTGTGTGTGTGCATGTACGTCTGTGGTGTGTGTGTGTGTGCACATGTGTGTATGTGTGTACTGGGGATCAAGCCCAAGGTCTCCACATCCTAAGCACATATTCTACCACTGAACTACATTCTCAGCACTCACTCTTTCTAGATTTTCTCATCCTTGTAGCTCAGTCAGAAAGAGAACATTTCTGAGGACTCAATAATCATTTTGGCCTGAATATTTTTACCTTTTAATGTATATGAGATTTTATTTTAAAACAATTTCGAACTTCTTACTGGGTGTTAATAAATGCCAATGCTAGGGTAAGTAATTTAGATACCTTATTTCACTTTGGAGTCACAAATATTCTATTAAGTAGCTCTCCTGTGGCTGGCTGTTTTCTTTTTAAGAGGAAGCTGAAGCTGAGAAATATTGCATGGCTTCCCAAGTGACACATCGTGTGGGTGGCAGAACTGAAATGGGTCTAATTTCTAAATCTGTGATCTTATTTATGCTGTATTTTCTCTGTCGTCACTGTGGTCGCAGCTACACAAAGTCTTCAACATCAAAGTCTTAGACTGTCTGCTTACGATGTTTAGACACCACCACAATGAATCTCTCAGAGTTTACAAATAATCCTTTTAAACCACAGCCACTCTGGATGTGCAACCTAATGATGTTCCACTTAGTTAACACAGCTCAGCTGCATGCATGCCGGTGACTGAAAACTACAAAGAGGAGACTTGGGCGCTGCCTTGTGGGGAGTAAATGTGTGCTGCCAATCGAATCTGGGTGATGAAATGTTTTCTGAGACATGTCAAAGCACATTTCACATTTATGGTTTAGATGAGGAGGCATCAGAAATCCGGTAAAGACATTTGGTATTTCAAAATCAGGTATTTACAGCTTGGTAGGTTGGACATAGTGGAAAACTGCCAAATCCGTGAGACGACATTGCAAGAGGGAGCAGGGGTAGGGAGGATGTGGAGTGCTGGCTAGAAAGGCAGCAGTGCCATGGTCCCCCTTCCTACTCTATCCCCGGAGCGGCCCGCAGGGTGCCTTCCAGGAAAGGTGAGGGTCTGTGTTTACCGAGGTGTGGCGGATTAACTGTCCAGGCCTCCTGTGGACCTGCATCATCCCCTCAAGGACTACCAGCACTGAAAATTTAGCAACATGGGTGAGTTTCCATTTAGAAAACTGCTGCTTTTCTTGGGCAAAGTGATTCTGACTGTAGCTTTCTCTCCAAAGCTGTGGAGGGATGTGTAAGCATCAATGGGTCAGAAGAAAAGGAAAGAGTTTTCCACGCTGTCTCTGTTACCATTGAAATGCACCCTCCATACATTTCTGAACTTTCTCAACAGGTTTCAAGAGGTAATTTGAACAGACTGACACTAATTTGCAAAAATTTACATAGAAGAATCTGGGCTATGTACTCAGAGATGGAGGTGGCTTGGGAAAGGAAAACCCACAAAAATAAATAAGAGAGAAATTCCTTGTCCTCAGATTTCACTCTCCACCAAACAGGATTAAACAGATACACAAATGACGGGGACAGAGAGCTGAGAGAAGCAACTGCCACGAGGCTTCAGTTACAGTCACTGAATCTCTGCCGAGCACATTCCCGCTACCTCATTTAATCTGCACAACTCTGTGAGAAAGACGTTGTTGTCAGACTGACTTTACTGCAGATGAAATGAAGGTTTCCAGGTATCCGCTAATCAGTGGTTGAACCAGACTTCAAAATCAGCTCCCCACTCTTACCACACACAAAATGTGTATGTGTGTGTGTGTGTGTGTGTGTGTGTGTGTGTTGCATTCCAGGTGCCTCCAAGTCATGACGTTTTTATAGGTTACTTGGTGAGATCATCTCTTGTTGAGAGAAGATAGGGTTTTTTTTTAATTTTTTCAATCATGAGGATTGAATACAGGGCATTTAAATTCATCTACCTCCCTAGCCTTTTAAAATATTGTTTACTTTTAGACAGGGTCTCCCTAAGTTGTCTATGCTGGGCTTGAACTTGTCATCCTCTTGCCTCAGCTTCTCAGAGTTCTGGGAATAAGATGGTGTTATGGTTTATACATTGTGTCAACTTGAGAAGTCTAGAATCTTACTTAGTAACTCAGCAGCTCTACCTCCTGGAGTGTAGGGCACAGGCAGTTACCTGTTCATTGTGTCAGTTTGAGAAGGTCAGATGTTTAACTGAGACTCAGCAGGGAACCAGGGGTCTTACTTTGTAAATATCCTCATCCTGTGCAAAGGAAGGCAAGGAGATTTGTGAATGCTAAACCCACCCTGGCAGGGTTGGGGGGGTCCTGTGTAAAATATAAGGGAGGAGAAGAGGCTCGCTCTCCCCACTTTTACTCTGGCTGCTTTTGCTTTGGCTGCTGCCCTGAAGTGTTGCCCTTGTGCCATGCCACCTTGCCTTGGAGCCAGCTGATTATGGACTGAAACCTCCAAAACCTGTAAGCTAAATAAACCTTTCCTTCCCTAATTTTGGGCGATGGGTATTTTGTCTCAGCAACAAGTGAAAAGTAACCAAGACAGATGGTCTTTAATGGAGGAATTATTTGAGATTTGAGCTTTGATTTTTTTGGGGGAGGACACAATCTGAAATGGCACAGAAAAAAAGAGAGTGAGACAAAGAAGAAGGTTTAATGCAGGCATGGGAGCATCACCGCAGAGGACATGTTGGCTCTCCCCAGACAAAGGACGGGGGTTGGCTTATATGTATTCTTAGGGAGGGGTTTTGGTTAGCTGACTCTGATGGATTAGTGTTATGTGTTAGTGCGGGGTTGGGGAGTCTTTGGAACGCATGGGAAGAACAGGCAGGGTGTTCTGGGAGAAAGAACACTGATAAAATGCAGGAAGAACAAGCAGATGTTCTGGGAGAAAGAATGCTGATAAGATGTGTTTCGTGGTTTTTGTAACTTTGGACTTCCATCATGATGACTGACCAGGCCCGTGCGGGGAGAGCCCTATCATGAATCAAAAATATAACTTTGAAAAGTGAAAAGAAATGAATATAATGGGTCTGGGCAACAGAGTAAATGGTGACTTGATTCAAATGTCAGATCTCCAGATGTCTTAATTTACATATGAGGGCACTGTGGTGGGGAAAAACTGACTAGCTCAAAGCCAGAAGTTTTGTGGTAAGACAATGATGATGATGATGAGGAGGAGGATGATGATGGTGGTGATGATGATGGTATTGCTGATGGTAATGATGGGGATGGTGATAATGGAGATGATGGTGGTGATGGTGGTGGTGATGGAGATGATGATGGAGATGGTGGTGACAGTGATGATGGAGATGATGATGGTGATGGTGGCGATGGTGATAATGGTGATTATGATAGTGATGGTGGTGGTGGTGGTGATGGTTGTGATTATGGTGATGATGATGATGGTAACAGTGATGACAGAGATGATGTTGATGGTAGAGAAGACAGATATGATGCACTTGGTTTGTCTCATCCTCTTTGCACAAAACAGTTATTTCAAAGTAGTGTTCCTGAGGATGATCAAATTTACATTATTCAGCCATTTTCTCTTTTCATAGGTTCCTACTATGATGAAGATGGTGGGCTGTAAACAGAGGATCACAGCTTCTTACTATGAAAGAATTGAAGCAAATTAGATTTTTTTTTTTTTTTGCGGCACCGGGGATTGAACTCACAACCTCGTGCCTGCAAAGGCAGGCACTTAAGGCACTGAGCCAAACTCCTGGCCCTGGTTTTTTGAGGCAGGGTCGCACTATGTAGCTCAGGCCGGCCTTGCGCTCGCATTGTAGCCCAAGCCGGCCTCGAACTCACAATACTCCGCCTACCTCAGCCTCCCGAGTGCTGGGATTAAAGGCGTGCGCCACCACGCCTGGCTGCAAATTAGATTTTTTAAGGAGAAGAGTAATGGCCTCCACTCTCTTGAAATAGGAATTTTGTGTCCATGCAACACCCATAGGATATTTGAAAGGTCTCAGTGACCATGCCAGGCCTCTAACATCAAATTACATGCTGAAACATTTAATTATGTACCAAAATTACATGATTGTCCAATTGGCTATGGTTAGGTGTTTGCATTATTTGAGTATCAACTGTCAAGATATTCTTAGCTTGAGGTCAGTTAAGGTTAAGTTTCCTTTTATTATTTATTTTGGTTTGAGGTTTGGCTTGTTAATGTGGAATATTTATGAAAGATCTTCAGTTAAAAGACCAACCTTGGGCTAATGACTTTTTTCTTATTTGCTTTAATGACTGTCAATAAACGCTTCTTCTCAGATAAATACTGTACTGTTGACTTTCCCAAAGTCAGTTCTTTTTATTTCTTGGATCACTTAACCTCACACATGCATGGTTCAATATTTTGCTTTTAATTTCATGCTTGCTTTCTTACATAGACCTCACATTAAGCCATCTGAGCATGCAAAACAGATGTGTAATTTCAAGGTGATCAAGTAATCCCGAGATCAATGGCTTGCTTAAGAGGTTGTCCCGAATGAATCCAAATGCAAAAGTTGGTATCTAAGTGTCTTGCTTGCCAGTTGTAGGTGTTTTCTCCCACACTTTGTCATTTAACTCTCTTTCTTGGAAGATTCAGATTGTCTCACAAACATTTCCCTGCTTCACACGCGTGACCATTCTTACTATGAAAGGATCATAATTCTGACTTGGTGACACAGGAGATTTTGAATCTGGGGTAGGTCAAGCCCACTGGTTCCATTCCTGACTGACATTTGCCATTCTATGACTTTGAGTACCCCAGACTGAATTAGTGTAAATCTGATGTATTCTACACACACCATTCTGCTTCCCTTTTATGCCGCTGTAAATCCTGACTCACTATAGTGTCAACTCTTTGATTTCATGAGCGTGACTTCCCACTCAATGTATATGCTGATATTAACCTTGGTTTGGCTTCTACATTTACCACTGAAAGTACATGCTTTCCTGGACTTCAACAGCTCTTTTGTGACCTGTGTTACTTAACAGCAAGGTGCTGTGATATAGTTATATTAACCAAATAAAAGACCCTAAAATTCTAAGGGAAATGGTACTGATTGATCCCTGGAATGTGTTTCTATTCCCATTTTACTTGTGATGTAAATGTAGTAAGAGAATACATTTCTGTTACAAATTGTAATGATTATCAACCCATAATTATGTAAAATTGTGTGTTAGACAAAAGTTTTTAAAATGTGTTTGGTGCAGTGGTGCATGCCTGTAATCCCAGCTACTATGGAAGATTAGGTAAGATCATTCAAGTTTGGGTAACTTCAACAGACTTTGCCTCAAAATAAAATAAAAAAGGTGGTGGTACTTGGGTTCAGTTTCCAGTACTGTACCCCCTCACACACATTGTTAAAGGAAATTAAAATACTAGTTGATCATTATACATGATGAACATGTATCAAATTAACACACATTTGTACAAATAATGACTAAAAATGAAATATATAGCTATCATTTACTATATAAATTGAAAATGAGTCTGTTAACTGTCTAGAGATTTGACAAGCCACTCTGGTTATTTCTCTATAAGAGATCTAAATGACTAAAACTTCAGATGGTTTGTATTAATTTCAGGAAATGTGAATATTTAGAATGCTTGTTTACACTAAATAAGTTCCCAACACATAAACTACACTACCATTCTTCAGAATATAGAAATTTAAATCACTTTCTTTAATCAGAAAGTTTGGACATGAATTGTGATATTTCAGTTTACTAGGTATGCAATTTTGGATTAGTTAATTAGGAAGTTATGAAAAGAATCAAGTTGGTTAACATAAGCATTTGTAAAGATGTAAGTGCCACAATAAGTTTTCAATAAATCTGAGAATCCAAGTCTGAAGATCACTTTTAAAATGGACCAAGTTGTGGCTAGAAAGCAAAAATTAATATGAAAACTTCTCATTGCACAGTGATTCAAGATTCATGTAAATTTTACTCAAATGTTGTCTTCTGTGAGTTTAGAAAATGCTTACAAGTTGTGATCAAAGTATATGGGGGATGTTTAATTCAAAAATTCTTAGAACTGTAAAAGACACATTGCTATCATATTGTTTTTGCCACTTTCTGAAGCATTTTTGGAAGTCTTCTTTTGTGTGTTTAATAGGTCTGATCAAAAATATAGTGAATTGGACTGCCCAGTGGCATCCAACAAATCCTGGCCCCTGAAAACATCACAGTGCCTCCTTGTCTGCCTTAGTCACTAGATCCAGTACCGTGTGAGTTTTGGTTCTTCCCCAAAGTCAAGATGCCAAGAAATCTGGGCATTTTGAATCAATTCAGGACATGGAGGCAGCCACACAGTGCAAGTAAAGACACATGGGAAAGAAGTCCAGAACTACTTCCAAAGTAGCAAGAATGAGTGCCTAAGTGTGTTTTAAGTGAGGAGAAACAGTCTGAGGGGGATCAATGCCATTATGCTTCCATTGGATTAATGTTTTTAAATATTCATGGTATATTTTTCATCACAACTTACACACATAGATTTTCTAGCACTTCCCACCTGTGCCCACAGCATCCACAGGGGAGCCGGCCTGGAGCAGGAGGAAAACAGACATCAGGAACAGGGGAAGTTGTGCTGTAGCAGCCGCCCAGCTGCTGGCCTGACGACTGCTCTGTGCTCATCACACCTGCTTACCAGTGACCATGGAGCAGTTCAGACTCTCAGCTAAAATACTTAAGAATCCAAGTAAGTTAGAAATCAAAGCTCCTTAGCGCTCATCTGCAGACAAACAGCCACTTGCCTAATGAATACCAGTTCAGTTAGAGGTAGAACCTGGCTCTATTTTTGAGTGGATGTCAGTTGGATGCTGTTATTTGTCTTCTATACCCACTCATCTGGTTTGAATATGTTTTATTTCTGGTTATAGTGTGTGTTCTAATATGAATATTAGCCTAGGTAAAATTTATCTTTTAATTTCCCCATTGGGCCTAGTATTTTTAATTATTTAAAAAAATGTTATTTCTCTTACTTTATTAACTATCCCATGACAAACGAATTGAAGCTTGTATTTTTCTGTCATTGAACACGTTTTGGGCTTAATTCTGAATTGCAAAATTGACAGTCATTAAAATATATACACTGTCTTATAGCTGACCTCATTACTCCATCCTTAAAAACTGAGGCTCTTTCCTTGTTATATGTAAACAGAGAGTTCAGTGCTACACCCTAAGTAAGTTTCAGTGCTTCTTTAAAAGATGTATCTCACATACCTCTGTCCCTTTATTCTCTATTCTTCGTGTCATGCCTTAGACATATTTAATGTCCCAGAAACCTTTGCGGAATAACTACTTATCCTGCAAAAGTCTTTCTTAGGAAAGTTTTTGCAGAGGCCCTTTCTTGACTCCTGTTATCTGCAGTGTCACGGACCCAACTTCACATCGCACTCATCACACTGCATTCCAATCAATCTCTTTTCTTCCTGGCAAAATGGACCATGACCTCCCTCAGGTCAGGAAAGAAGTGTTTTACCACTGAAGCCAAACACAGTGTTTGACATGCAGCAGAGCCTCAGTATTTGAAGGAAAAGTGGATGGAATTAGGCACATTTGAAATGAAGAAGTGAAGATTCATTCTTCTCCATTTAAGTTTTTGGGAGTCAGGTTCAAATCAGTAATTTTCTAAAGGAGACAATATCTCTCTCTGGTCCTACTGTCTGCCTATTTCTCGAGCCATCTTTTGTCATTCAACAGTAATATTAGCTAGGCCTGGGATGGGATGTAGTGGTAGAAATGACCTGAATGCCTGAAGTTGTAGAACAGAGGTAGGTTAACCCAAGGAAAACGCATTTTATGTATAGCTGGAGATACAGAGAGGTCCATCAGGGCAGAACTGTGACCTGCAGAAACACCTAGTGGCTATGCTGAATTGGGAAACTGGAGCAAGTGAAGGCAGATACTGGAAGCCTATGCTTCAGTGTGGAGGTGGCAGAGGAAAGGAGTATTTCCACGGGTCCAACACACTTGGGGTTAGGCAGCTCAATTACTACAAGGTATTAACTCCATGGATCTAATGTTTTTTCAGCTGTGTGATACAGGTAGAAATCACTAGTGAATATGACTGTAGGTGACTGCTCGGCATGTTTGTAGAATGCAGCTCAGTGAGGGAGAATTTGCTGAGCATGGCTGAGGCCCTGGGCTCTGTCCTCAGCACCACAAAAAAGAAAAAACAAATGTCTCTTGAAATGGTGTGATTTCATGGAAGAGTCCAGGTTGCTCTTTGTCTTTTTTTGTTTTGTTTTGTTTTTAAAATGGATCTTTTTATCTTGAAAAATTTTCTAGAATATACATTTTTTAAAAACCCAATTAGAGGAAGAGCTTGTTTAATCAAAACAAATCCAAACTACACCTAACCAAATTACATAAGAACTTTCTAGAAGGAAAGGGTTTGAAGCTTCCAGAAGCAGCTTTTTGGGTTACTTAGGTTGAAGTGCATTACCATAACATAATCTTTAAAATAAGTTTTCCAACCGACTTTTAAAAACAGATTCACTTGTTCCACATATGCCTTCAATAAATCCAAAAGTGAAGAAATTCTTTTAAGACACAAGTGATAGAAATGAGGACTGAAATGCTACGACATCTGAGAAAGTTCAGTGAGCTAATGGTGGAGGTGGAATTGGAACAAAGGCACGGACTTATCTACTTCTATTTCTCATCTACTGGACCATGTGACAGTTATAACCACATAACTGATGATGATAGCTGCTTAGTCCAGTCACATGAAGCTTCCAAATTCTTCTCCATATTTAAATCCTCATGATGTCATTTGTCTTTCTAGCATGTGGGAGCAGAAAGTCTCCGTAGAGAATGAAATAGACCTTCACTTAAAAAGCTGCAGGGAGCGGAGGTTAAGTGATTGGGTGGAAGCATGCAGTTAAATTTGGGTTTAATTGTGAACATGGAGCTTCCTACTGCCAAATGTGAATTAAAACTGCATCCCAAGCTCTGCATTGTGGAACTCCTTCTCTTTCCACAAAACTGGTGCTGGCATCACTCTCCATTAAGAACAGTTGGGACTAAAGCTACTAAACCTTGTTTGGAAGTCGCATGTCAATCTGAGAAATCACAAAGAGAGCACAAAAGCTGCGTCTCAGAGAAAGTCTCAGCGGCTCTCAAACATTTTGCTTTTAGGAAACCTAAATAAGTACACCTTTAAGGGTAAATCCAAACTTAACTTCTGGGTTTTTCTACACAGACCCACTGGCCAGTTCACCTAGAAAAGAACCTTGGAATTCAGGCGGATTTGTCAAACCTGGAAGGACTTTCTAATACAGTCCTGGGATTCAAGGTATGACTGATCTCAGGGATGACACTTCGTTAATGAAGAGTGTTGGTCACTATGACTGCAATGGAGAAGAAGGAGACTTCAAAGTGCCTGTTTTGAAAGATGTAGAGCCACCCACCTCCTTTTGCACATTTGGTTCACCAGTTCAAGGTCTTCAGCTTCCCGTCCCTGAAGCCTGTGTAGCAGAACTGTTCCCTCCAAGCGCCACTCTTCACACCACAGTTTAGCATTCATCCCCATCCCCTGAGTGCATTGCGCTTCACATCTTATCTTATTTCCCCCAAGTGAGGAAATTGCCTCTGTGTCTTTCGAAATCATTTTGTAGTGTCTTGTGTATAGTTTTATTATTTCTTTTATGTTAGAAAAAAATCTTTCAATCTACTCTTTTTTGGTTTTGGTTCCTGTCCAGGGGATCTAGTGTGCCACCTTAATAGGCCAATGAATAAGATGGCAAACCCTACTGTGTTTGAACTAAAAGGTAATCAGGATTTTCAAATCGCTTTCCTCTTGTGGATGATTTACCACCATATTAGAGGGACAAACAACTCTGTAGGAAGGAACAAATACATTCTTTACAAAGCAAATGCTTAAACCCCATTTTTCAATCCTGCAGTTTTCTGAGTTTGATCTTTGATTTGCACAATAAACAAGCATTCTACTAAAACTCATTCTCCTGAAATTTGTAGTGTCAGTATTAAAATTAATCAGGCATGGGCTCTCCCTTTTACCAAGAGAAAGCAATGTGTAATGGGAAATATATCTTCTCAGTGAAAAAATAAACCTAAGTATATATGTTAATAAAATCACAGATTTGTAGGTAATCCCCTTGGAAGTCTATAAAATTATATAAATTTTATGGATTTTGCCTAACACATTGTTTACAGTAGGGACGATTCGAGTACTAAAAAGTGTTTGAGCGGAAAATCTAACAGATTCTAATGACCCTGAGGTTTCACCACAAACAGATGGGTGATATTAGGGTAAGAAGACAGTTTCCTTTCTTCTCACATGAAAAGCACACAGCTGTATCAGAAAGGGGTAAGGAGAAGCTCTGTCCTCTCCTGAAACTAGGTGACTGTATCATTAATGACTTCCTGTAAAGCCAACATAGCTGTATTATTCAAAGGACCCGTGAGGTCTTTAAAATTTGTCCTTAAACACAATTACTATTTGCATTTGTTACAAATACAGTAACAAAATTAATGTAACACTTGTAGGTGTTTTTTAAAATGTACGTGTAAAGTTTTGTACAAAGATTGAGCTAAATAAAGACAACAATGTCACTGTGAAGATAAGAGTTTTTTTGAAGCCCATACTGGATAGTGAAAAATTACCATATGTTCTTTTATTCAGAGTCAAGCTGACAGTTCAAAGATCTATATTCCCTAGGAGTAACTCATTTGGAACAGCTATGAGGATAGAAATAAAAGAGTTCAAGCCTTGATTGCCTTGAATTGAAAATTCCATGTAAAGAAATGTCCTTGAGTGTCTACTTTGTTCAATTTTCAAATCCTGTGACCTGGAAGTCTTCAGAGAATGAATGTCTACTAGTAGTGGATATAACTGTAGAGAATGTTTAAATGATTGGAGTTCTCTCATTCTCAAATTGATCAACTTTCTGACATCCTCTTTTCAATTAATGGATACCAAAGACTTTTTCTAGTGGAGCAAAAAGCAGTTGTTGATTTTTCACTTGGAAAGAACTTCAGGATGAGTAATGATGATCAAGTTACCTTCAGATTTGAGGAGTTATCAGGTAGTTAAGAAAAAATATAATTCAGTATCTTCATTTTATAGATCAGAAAATTGATACTTAGCAAGGTGATACAATATGGCAAGGTCACAGGGTGTGCTAGTCTCAAACCTGGAAGGAGTCTTCATGCTTGGATATTCTGAGGTAACATAGGGTGTGAGGCTATAAGCTTTTGTGCTTGTGTGCAGTTGAATAACGATTTATCAACATGTTTAAGGTTATTGATGGTGGGACCCTTCTTGGATTTGGTGTACATGGATACACACGCATATTTGCATGAATAATTAATTGTTTTACTTGTATCAAATCTGTGAGAAAGCTTTTTCTCATTTCTGAAAATTTCTATGCATTGTAAAATGACACAGGATTAAAATTGACTATGATATTTAAATTCTGTATTTCATTCTATCTCTGAGTATTTCAGGGGTCTTTCTTTGCACCACGCAGAAATCACAACAGATGGCTGGTTCTTTTGTTTTGTTTCAGACAAATCCATTTCACTGTTGACATAAAGTACCCCCATGCACACAGATATTACTGAGATAATAAACCTACTTATAGCTCACATAGACAAATTATAGGACTCAGCTTTACACTGCCTGAACAAAAATATCATACAGAAAACATCTTAAAGGTAGAATATATTTACATTGGCTCACAGTTCCACAGCTTTCGGTCCATAGTTTTCTAGCACCAAGGCAGAAATTGCATGGTAGAGAAATGCTTCTAGCCCCATGGGAACAAGGAAGCAGAGAGAACAGGAAGAGAGTCAGAGAAAGACAAAGGGAGTAGGGACAGTATATAACCTTCCAGATTACTTCCCCCATCCCATTGTGACCTCCTTCCAACCAGAACCCCTTTACTAAAAACCCACTCAAGTAATGAATTCAGTAAAGGAGTAATCCATCATTATGCTTAGTAATTTGTAATCTAATCACCTTCTAAAAGCTCCACTCCTGAACACATGAACCTTTTGGCGAATATTTCTGATCCAAAACATAACAAGTAATTTGCCTATCATTCCCTAGAATGGCAGCTCCTAGATTTGGAATGTTATATACACATATCTTGTATGTGTTATGATACTTTAGTGCTTAATGATGTGTCACTTTGGTGCAGTTAAGGAATATCCAGAGAGACGATAAAGCATTATTTCTGGTATGTCTGTCAGAATGTTTCCACAAAAGGTTAGCATTTGAATCAATAGACTGAGAAAAGATATTCCATTGCCAACTAGGAAAGCCATCCATCATCCAATCCCTTGACATCCTGGATAGAACCAAAACACAGAGGAAGAGTCCATTCACTCTTTCTTTTCAAGCTGAGATGCTTATATCACACTCTGCTCTCAGACATCAGTGCTCCAGCTCCTAATTCTTTGGCTTGGGATTAAGAGTTCCACTTTTGGGTCCCCGGTTCTCAGATTTTGGACTCAGACTGCCTCTCCTGTTCTCCAGCTTTTAGACAGCCTACTGTGGGACTTCTTGATTCCTGTTACGACATAAGTTAATTCCCATAATCTTTTGCAAACAAATATATGATATAGGAATATATGGTTCATATGAGAAATATATATGAGTTATGTAGCTCTATCTCCTATCATTATTTCTGGAGAACCGACCAGTCGATGTACAAACCCATAATCTATGACTGGGATAACTGAAATCGGCAGGAAGAGGAACAGAGTGGACACCTAGATGAAAAAAGACGATCATACAGGAAAAAATAGGCTCCGAGAGAAGCAGTGTGAAAGTTTCTGCGATTTCCCATCGCGGTCAGTTTCTGTGTCCCTTTGCACTTCCTAACGGGCTTCCTAAGCGTCTTACCTTTCCTAGGCTTCAGACTGCAAATCAGTGAGCTAACGTGAGCGAGGTTTTGTGGATGCCGATCGTGGTAGCTGGAAAGCGTCAGTGTCTTGTCCCGTCCTTCCGCAAGGCCACTGGTAAGGGGGCAGCAGGGCCCTGCTCTGCCCTGGTCCCCTGGAGGTGAGCCCTGCGTCCTCCGTGCGGTATCAGTCATCACGATCGCAGACTGGAATTTCCCAGTCGAGCCGCTTGTCCTCTCGGTGTTACAGAAACCGTTTCCTATAGATTTTCACTCAGAGGCAAATTCGCTCTTCAAGTGGAAGCTCAGTAAATCATAGGTGCAGTCTCTTTATTCTTTAGCACATGGCATTGTTTTCCCATTAGGTAGGCCAGGAAATGTCACAGCAGAGTCAGAGAAAACTCTCATAGACTTGAAAATCAGGTGACTTTGGATCTAGATCCCGATCAGATTAATTTGGAACAGCTAGTTAGCTTCACTGTATCTTCATCAGTGAGTCAAAAAACTTGAATTTAGGATATGATGACAGGAAATATGTTACCTAGTATGTACTATGTACTCAGTAAATACGTTACCTCCTGTTTCTCATCCCTGAACACCTTCTGTGCTAGGAACAATGTAATAAATGTAGAGACATGCCAAACAGGTGAAATGTATTTTGTAAGAATTAAGAATAATTTTTAATTTTTTCTGACACTCAAGAAAGTTTAAAAATTGCCTTCTCTGACATAGCACTTAAGAAAAATCTTTGTGAAAAGCAACTTTAATCCAAGGACATTTGCCTACCAAGAAAATACAACAACCACCGTGAGAGATGCAGTTGAAGTTTTGCACATTATCTGGTTGCTTCCAAACAACTATAGTGACAGCTCTGATGAGTTATTCGTATCTACAGTGCACAGCTCATCTATCTGCCTGCCTTTGAACTTGGAAAACTCTTTAATCAGGCATCGGCTTTTTGCTGAAGGGAATTTGCCTGTAAAGGAGTTACTTGGTTTCTGGCTGTGCTGTGGGATTCTGTTTTATGTTCTGAACCTATCCCACATCCTAAGGTCCCACTGATATTTACTTATTTACTTTAAATTCTCGGCTCAGAGCATATTAGTGGGCTTGATATGCAGCCAGTGTTGGATTTTTATCCTCTCTTGAAAATTTTGGAATCATTTAGGAATTGTAACTGCAGATGAATATCGTGCCAGGATTGCCATGACAGTTTTCCTTGAATATTTCACTTGTGCAATTACAGTATTCAGATTCTGAGTAGAAAAATGTATGCAGGAATCTTTTCTTACGCTTTTTAATCCTGTGTTAAACAATAGTTGTTACCAAGGAAGCGCTCTCTGAATGTAATATTGTACTATTTGTGCTAGAGAAGAGGAAAGGTTAAATTAAAGGGGTGGTTGAGGCTTGGATATTTTGTGTCTCCCGTTTGAACTGTTTCATTTTGTTTAATCTTTTATTATCTCTTCTTATCTCTCAAGCAGGAAGTACAAAGTACAATTCCCTCTGGTTGCAATACAGTTTTACTCTGTAGATCTTCATTTTGCAAAATATTTCAGCCTCAAACTAAAGCTTTGAAAGGAAAACTGAATTTTTTGTGTGAGTGTGTGTACCACCATTCAGACTCACAACCTCGTGTGTGCCAGGCAGGCACTTATGCCACTGAGCTAAATCCCCAGCCCTAGTTTTTGAGACAAAGTCTCACTATGCAGTTCAGCCTGGCCTTGAACTCACTTTGTAGCCCAGCGTGGTCTGGAACTCACAAGGATCCTCCTGCCTCAGCCTTCCGAGTGCTGGTATTAAAGGCATGCACCAGCATGCCTGGCTGGAAAACTAATTTTTTAATCATTTTAAATGGTTTACTTGTAAATTATTCATTCTCCTTGTTGTGCACATTTTGATTTTCATTGCAAGCAACAGATATCTTCTTAGGGTAAATGAAACAGAAAAAAAAATTAATGAGGAGATCCCAAAATATAAGCAAAAGATGAATGATGAACTCCCATAAAATAATAAAAAGCTAAGTAGAAAACCAGAACCCAGTGAAAGTCTTATTATGGGGAAACCCAGCCGTGTACTGCTGAAGGCACTGCCAGCCCTGAGCCCCAGAGCTGCTGGTGGCTGCTCTTCCCGGGTCCCGCATGTTACCAGGAGCTGTGGAATAAAACTCTTTAACTTTTGTGTAAACAATTTAATCTGGCATCTGTCTCCTTGAGACAAGATGCATGCCCAGATGATAGCTTTTAGCTTCTATAAGTGACAGGTAGGGATTTCCACCTGTAAAACCCCAAAATGCTAAGTTCCATAAACCAAAAGATTGTTTTCAGGTAATAATAGGCATGGAACGTCCAATCATCCCATTTTAAACAGGGTTTACACTCGGTATGATGGTACATGTTTATAATCCCTTCTTGGGGGCTGAAGCAGGAGGGTTGCAAGTTGGAGCACAGTCTGGGAGACTTAGTGAGACCCTGTCTTGAAATTTGAAAGAGCTGTGGATGAAACTGAGTGCAGAGGCCCTGGGTTCAATCCCCGCACCACAAAACTAAGTCAATAAGTAAATATACAACATTCGCAGAGAGTTTGATTTCTAAGAAGATAGGGCAGATGTACTCTGTTTTATTTTTATTACTAAGTACAACAAATACCCTGGGTATCACATACATGAAAAACATATGACTTGAGAGAAAGAAAGGAAGATATCCAGAAACTTCAGAAATGGAGGAAATAGAGCAGTGAGTTCCCTGTATATATTTTTTATGTCACACATGGACTTGAAGAAATCAGCACTCCAGACATTTCCATGAATGCATGCACTCCTCCCTCAAAAAAGTTCTATTCCATTTAACCTGAGAGACCCGGAAGCACGTGAGGAAGAGCGCATGGGAATCTTTCCTTCCACAGTTACCTACTGAGCAGCCCTTCCTCCGAAGGGCTATGTTAAAAGAAGCCTAATGCAGGGTATGGATATTCACCATTTCCCAGAAATAACATGTCGGCCCCCGCTGTGGTGCTGTGATGTTAATAAAGACTGCGTAGAATGCCAGAATGTCTACTCCAGGCTCCTACATGCCAGCAACCAGGAACAAAGACACAGAGAATCTTACTGTAAGTGTATTATTAGGCAAAGAAATGAACCTCAAACTATGTCTTCTGCCTAATGCAAATATTAATTTAAAATGGATCACAGGCTTACACATTAAAAAATATAAAGCTATAAAACCTTGGAAATACAATAAGACATACTCTTTAGGATATTGGGATAGGCTTAGAGTTCTTAGCTGTGACACCAAAAGTATGCTTCATAAAAAAGATGGTCAAATGTGTTTATCAAAATTAAAAGCTGTCCTCTGTGAAAATAGGAAATGCAACTTACAAAGCAAAAGAAAGTATTTGGCAACCACATATCTGACATATCAGGAATACATGAAGAATTTTCAAACTTCAGTCATTAAAACAAAATCCAATCATAGAATGAACAAAAGCCACGAGAAGACCTTTCACCAAAAAAAGATACCTTGAATAATACAAACAAACATGAAAAGGTTTTCAACATTAATCAGTTCAGAAAAGCACATTAATAAATTTGCCTCATTAATCTTTGCAGAAATGCAATATCACTGCACACAGGTTAGGATAGATAAAATAAAAGAGCGACTGTATCAAAAACTAGAGAAGATTGTGAGAAGCCTGCATTTTAGCCAGCTAGGGCTACTCTAGCCAAATACTACAGACAAGGTTGGTTAAACAGAGAAATTTATTTCTCACACTTCTGGATGCTCTAATGTGAGGATCAGAGTGTTACTCAGTTTGGTTCCTGGTGGTCTTCTTGTTGTGAAGGTACCTCTCTTTTCACTGTGTCTGTGTGAGATGTTTGTTCTGCGTGTGGGCAGAGGAACAGAGAGAGATTGATTTTGTCTCTTTCTCTTCTAACATGGACAATAGTACTGTGGAATTCGAGTCCGCACTTGTGTAATGCAACTTAAACTTAACTACCTTCTGAAAGGTCTTGTCTCTGAATACATTGTAGATTAGGGCTTCAGCATATTAATTTAAATTGTGAGGTGGGGACATAATTCTTTCTATAACATTTGATCACTCAAGAGAATCTTGGCAAGTAGGCAAAATTACACTAGAAAACAATTTTGCAGTTTCTTAAAAACTAAAAACACGACTGCTGCAAGACCCCCAAGTCAAAAACCTAAATGCACACAAAAAGTTCACGTCAATTTTTATAACAGTTTTTTAACGTGTATAACGACCAAAAGATAGAAAAAAATTTAACTGTTCTTTAACAGGTGAATGGTTAAACAAACTACTGTATATTTATACAATGGAATTGAAGCTAGAAAATATTATGGAACTGTGTGTAACATTATCCTTATAAACAAACAAACAAAAGGTCATGGTTTTAGAATTCTGATTTGTGATTATTATGCAAAACCCTAAATAAATCTTCAGACAATTCTGCAAGTAAAAGTCAGTCAGTCCCACGGCAACTTATTCTATGATTTTATTTGTATAACATTCCTGAAATGGCAAAATTAAAAAAATGGAGAAGAGACTTGTGGGTTCCCAGGGCTGAGGAAGTATTGAGACCTGGGGAGAAGAGGAGATGGTTATAAGGAAGCAGCATAAATGCCCTGTGCCTTGTCTTTGTCAGTCTCAAGGTTCTGACTGCTATGCTGTACCAAAGTTTTTCAAGACGTTACCATTACGGGAAACTGCATGAAGCATACCTGGGATTTATCTCCATTATTTCTTGTAACCACATGTGAATCTATAATCACTTCAGTATAAAAATTTAATGAAGAAAAGACAAAATTTGCCCTTAAGCAATAGAGGATTACTGAAGGAAGGGATGGAAAGGGGAAAAAAAAAAATCGGACAAATCTAATAGTCTCACTGAACATGTTCCTAAACATGAATGATCAGTATAGCTAGAAAATCTTATGGAACTGTGTGTGACATTATCCTTATAAACAAACAAACAAAAGGTCATGGTTTTAGAATTCTGATGTGTGATTATTATGCCAGGTGTGAAGGAAAAATACAGTGAAAGATCATCGCAGTAAAAGATGCACTGCCCCTAACCTTCAAAATACTATCCTTTGCTTCAAACACACTTATCCCACTGTGCCGATGGCTTTCTTTCTGCAGCAGTTCTGGAAGTCCTCTCTGGTCGGTGTCTTTGTTGGGGTGTCATGGCTGCCTCTGTGTCCTAAATTGATTTCTTGGTCATTGTGACTTTGGGAAAGGACACAGGAGCTCCGCAGTGCCAGATCTGGTGAGTAAGGTGGGTGGAGACGCACTGCCGTGTTTGTAAGAGCCTGCCTTTCCAGGGGGAGGCGCTTGCCAGCAGCATTAGCTACATTCCTTGTTTATGTGTTTTGTTTGCTTGTTTGTTTTGGTACTGGGAATCAAACTCAGGACCTTGCGCTTGCCAGGCAGGTGCTGTGCCGCTGAGCTATATCCCCGGCTTGCCTCATTCTTTTAGTCATACCTTGTAAATTCACTCACAAGAGAGGATTTCTAGAACTGCTTCAGAGAGTAACAAGAACAGTATAGCAAGTGTGCTCAAGGAGGGGGGAATTATTTTAAGCGGGATAAAAGGCAATTTCTTTTACTGCAAAAATATTTTTAATTTAAACGTTGACCTTATTTGGAAGATAGACAGACAGACAGAGAGAAATACTTTCACCCTTGAAAAAGAACAAAAAATTGTCATCTGGAGGAAACTGCAGGGAACTAGAAATCATCATGTTATGTGAAATAACCCAAATTCAAGGAGACAAAAACTGCATGCTTCTCTTAATATGCACAATCTGAAAAAGATGACAAGAAAGGAGAAGAGAGACTTATTAGCAGATGGAAGGGAAAAAGGGAGAGGAGGAGGGGAATATAACAGAAGGCATAGGAGGTTGGATATAGTTAAAATATATGATGTTCATTGAAACTCATTATTTTGTAAAATTAATAGGCACTAATAATAAAAGCAAAAATTGTGGGTCAGGAAATGGCACTATAAGGTCCACATCTGGAATATATGGAGAAGATGGAGCGGTGGTTTTTCTGCCAAAATGGGAGCTCAAGGAGGTTCATGTCTTCATTCTCCAATGAAACATACATGTCTAAAACTAAAAATTTTGTCTATATTGATCTAAGAACATAGAGCAAATGGAGACACATTTATTTAAAACAATCTACGCAAACTTGGCAAGAACAGTGGAAGCTGGTGGTGTTTAAACCCGGCCCAGTTCTCCCCTCCCCATTTTCATCTACTCTACTGAAGGCAGTAAAGCCAAGAACTCAGGAATCCGCTCTCCCAGCTCCCTTTGAATGGCTGTGTGCCGCGGTCCAGCCGGGCTAGGTCCACAGAGTCCCCGAAGGTGGGCTGAGCGTCGGCGCGTGGAGAACAGACACACAAACAGCTCAAGGACTGCTTGAATCTGCTTCGTTTATTGCAAGCTCCAACAGAACAATATATACTTTCTTTTTTGGCCAGGGTTGAAAGTTTAGATAAAAGAATTAAATCAACAGGTGTCTCTACGGTTGCATGGTTTATCAGCTTAGGCAGAAAGTTTTAAATTTAGTTAAAGACCTTGAAGTATGTTTTGCTACTAATAAATGCTCCATTGTGGTAACCTAACTAAAAGCCTGTGAAACGCAAGACCATATTCAGCCCTAATTTAGCTTCTCCTATCTCTCTGTGATGTTCTTGCAGCTACAAGGATGTGCTATCTACTCTGCCTCCCTCAAAACATAGTAGCATATTGGCCTCTTTGTATAGAGGTTCTCAGTCAGCCCCAGACAGCTGGTTATTACTATTATCATTAAAGGCCCCCAAACTTTTAATATAACTTTGATCTTGGTCTGACTCAATGTCAGACAGTTATACCATTTGTAGAAAAACATTTTATAAACTATCCCTTTG
>RJWM01027106.1:0-27200 GCA_004363535.1 Dasyprocta punctata | reverse complement strand
AGCGACGCTCGCCTGAGTGACCGCCGCTGCGCCAGCCACAGCTTCACATGTTCATGGAAAAGGCAAATGTACAGCTACGACTTCAAAGAGAAAGCACTCATAAAGTCTCACCCAAAACTGCAAAAATGTTAGGAGATTAGAGGAGGTGATAAAAAGCACCAGGTATTAAAAAATAATAAAATAAAACAAACCTAACTCAAAAGGTCCCCAAATCAGCAAATACTACATGAATTATGGCCTTTAGGTTAATAGTGCTACTAAATCAAGGACTCTTTAGCAGAAACTTCCCAGTACTTTTATCTAAGCCTTGAATTGGTACAGAAAAGGCATAAAAGTGACTGAGATTGAGTAACTCTTAAAAAATGGCACACAGGTTTTAAAGCTATTTGTTTTTCCTTCTGAACTCTCTGAGTTTTTCCCATGGCCTCTGTGGATCCACCGTTCCCAAACGGTTTCACACGAGTTAACAACACATCTTTCAGATATGTCATCAATCATTTCTAAAAGGCAAACAGCAAAACAACAGATTGAAAACAATCCTAACTTAGTTAGCAAGACATTTACTTTGGAATTCTATGTAATTGAAAACTGACATATCTGTAAAGCTAAAAATCAGTTTTAATACATGATTAACAGATACTCTCATCATGCTCATTAACTATTGACCTTTCAATCACCCTCAAAATGTCACTTAATTCAGTAAGAGCTTGATTTCAAAAGTCCAGGAAGAAAAGGTCAAAAAAGGCACAATGTGACCTTAGCTGACAAGGCTAATGATCCTGTCTCAAGTCTTTTGTCAGTCCCTGGCATGGATTATAACATTATTTTCAAAATAATAAAAAAAACTTTTTAAAATTATACATATTATACACTTTCAAAACTTGCACATGAATAAAACCATGGCAATAGTGCCCTAAAGCTACCTTACTGTGGCTATGAAAATTGCTACTTTGCATTCAGTGTTGTGAAATTTGCACAGGTAGTATTCATTTTCCCTCATACTTTGGATTGACTACAGTTGTCACAGCGCTCTTATAAATAGGATTTTCACCCTAAAAGAAAAACAGAGAGAGAAAAAAAATCATCAGCCACACAATTAAAATCATGCATCATTATTTTATAAAACAAGACTAAAAGTTACAGCCATTTGAAGAAGTCATTCTACTGTATCTGTGCAAGTAGCACAGATTTTGAGAGGGCGTTACTAGTAGCTGGTGCAGAGATACAGAATGAAAGTTTGTGCTGCAGGTTGAACCAAGAGCCTACAGCTGCCACCGCCTCACTTCTGAGTCTCTCCACAGTGGGGCTGACGGGAGCATTTCCTCCAAAGCAGAGAACGCGCTGCTCTCGTGGGTCCTCCCCTGTGAATGCGTCCCCAACGCTCATCTTAAGGGAGCGGGGACACTGCCTGCCTCCTGTCACCTGACAGCACGTGCAAGGTGCTGCACCGTCCAGATGAGGATCTTTCTCTAAGCTGTGCTCTTAGCTCTCTGACAAAAGTCACTGACTAGAACATTCTAAATTAAGGCTGCCAGTGTCACTGAGTGTCCTGTGTCTCCATCGAGTCATTCTGCCAAATATGCTTAGAAGGTTTTCTGATCACCATTCTCCAAGAAATCATCCTTACTCCTTTTACTCTTCCATAGTGTACTGCTAAGGCTGTGCTGCGGTCCCCTACTACAGAACACTGCAGACCCCGCAAGTGACTCCAAGCTATGCACACGAGAAGTCTTTCAATATCCAAAAATATACTAACAGTGATATTTTAAGCCGAAAAATAACACGATTGTATTTCTGCCTTCAAGGAAGACAGAGTGGGGTGGGGGGACAGACATGAAAGGAAGCTACTCTGATGAGTCCATAAGAGAATTATGTACATCACAGAGGAGGAACAGTAGCAGAAAACACAGATGATCTCTATTCAAGAAGCACAGGAATATTTTTGTAGTGACACTTCAGATAAACTACTGAAATGTAAATAGAAATATATACAAAGTCAAGTACAGAGGGAAAAAAGTGGCCCATTTATGTAGAAATCCATCTAGTTCCAAAGTTTTTAAGTACAAGTAGATGAGCGTATAATGTAAGGTGTGGGGAAGGGAGAGAAGAAAGGCAGAGCCGATCCCGAGAGGGAAAGCAGACCATCGGAGGGCGAGGACTGCAGCTCCACAGTCAGGGTGCATGAGGTCAACACAACCCACTTAAACCCTCACCCTCTACCCCTCAAAATACTACTTAACCAGCTGTTTCTAAACATGGAGAAATTCAAGATTCCTCAAAGATAAATATGGGTGATAAAACTGTACAGAATCTCAGATTCTAATCCCAGTGGGAGCGAATAGGTTATTATGCAGACATTTAGAAATGGGGGTCAGCAAACTACAGCTCAACAACTAGCCTCCCAGAAAGTCAGAGAGCAAACAAGTTACTCAGCATTTCCACTCTCCTATCAGCAGATGAGGCTAACACTCCATTCTTTCAAATACGTTAGGATAATAAATTATCATTTAATTAAGTTTCCTTAAAATGATGCATTAGATAAATTCAAATTTTAATTCTTAGAATAGTAGAGGAGGGACCCCAACCAAAAAAAAAAAAAAAAAACCTAAAGTATCAAGCCCAATATTAATGAGTCCAAAGTATAATTTATATGGAAGAACTTACCTTTGGAAATAAGTTTGCTTTATTATACACACAAACATATGTATTATTTCAAAGTCCAGCCAAACAAAAATTTAACATGCAAGGTTAGAGATAAAATTAAACTATCTGTATCAGGCATCAGTTTAAATGGAAGTAAACTGAAGTAATTCAGATTAGTTTTCATCATTCAGAGTGCAATTCCACCCCACAAAGAAACAAAGCTAATTTAAATCTATTCTGCACTGAGGGCCTCTGCACTCACGGAAGATCACCCTGTGCTCTCTCTGGAAAGGCTGAGAGCAGTGGCTGCAAAACCATCTCTATAATCTGACGATGAGGTATACCAGACATAACTGGGAGATTCGGAATCCACATTTAAATTTGCCTAACAGCAGAAGAGGACACACTAGTTTTTTCAACCTAGTTTACAGTTATAAATTAATGGTCTATTTTTTTTTAATGTGCCTACATGGTAGTTGTATCTGCCAGAATAATTATAGTGTGTGCTAATAATGTAATCAATTAACTGGCCCCATATCAGAAAAATGCTTTATAACCATCAATTTCTACTATGAATTTTTAAAAAAATTTTATTTATTTATTTATTTATTTATTTATTTATTTTTGTGGCAAAGAGGATCGAACTCACAACCTTACACCTGCTAGTCAGGCGCTTAAGCCACTGAGCCAAACTCCCAGCCTATTTTTTTTGAGGCAGGGTTGCACTATGTAGTTCAGGCTGTCCTTGCTCATGTTGTAACCCAAGTCAGCCTCAAACTCACAACACTTCTCCTACCTCTGCCTCCTGAGTGCTGGGATTAAAGGCGTGTGCCACCACGCCTTCTACTATGAATTTGTACTGTAATTTTTCTTAAGAAAACATCTCAGTATAATCTACAGCTGTGAATGGACCTAGGCTTTCTAGAGTGCTTGCCTAGCATTTGTGAGGTGCTTGGTTTAATCCCCATTACGTTTGTTTCTTTAATTCTATGATATGCTTATTTTGGTTGAAGAAGTAAGACTTTAGCCAAAAATTAAGTCAACTACAGAAACATTAGGTATAAACAGCAATCACTTATTGTTACTTTCCTTGAAAGTATGATGAAAGTATGAAGAAACATACAGCAAGGGTGAACTTTTCACCTCGGTAAAACAAATAGAAATTTTTCTCTCATATGAGAAATAACAACATGAAATTATCAATATTTGCCTGTTTTTGACCTACAAATTGAAAGAAAAATATCCTAGTAATTTCACTGGCTCATCAGTCTTCCTTTAAAAGTGACTTTTGTAAAATTTTAGATGAGAAAGACACGAAAGGGCCGGGGGTATAGTTCAGCGGCATAAGTGCCTGCCTAGCAAGCGCAAGGTCCTGAGTTCAAATTCTAGTACCAAAAATAAAATAAAGTAAAACAAAAGAAAAGAAAAAAGAAAGAAAGAGTTGGCCAAGGATATAACTCAGTGGAACAAGTACCTGTCTGGCAAGTGTGAGATCATAAGTTTGATCTCTGGTACAAAAAAAAAAAAAAAAGATTGGACTGCAGCAACCACACGCCTGGAATCCCAGCACTTGGGAGGCTGAGGCAGGAGGATCGCTGTGAGTTTGAGGTCAGCCTGAACTACATAATAAGACCCTGTCTCAAAAAGACCAAAAAAAACAAAAAAACAAAAAAAGTAGCAACCTATACAGATATGAATTTGACTGTAATTTTCTGCTAACAAGTCTGACTTTAAATAAAATTTGCTTAGAAATGATAAAGATCTGGCAAGTAATGATTCCTAGTACGACTGGTACTTCCTAAGTCCTTCAGAAATACTCAACATTTTTTCAGCTTTTATGCTATCACTTTTTTCCCCCCAGTGCTAGGGATGCAACCCAGGGCCTCACACATGCTACGTAAACGCTGTCCCACTGAGCTACATCCCCAGCCCCTTTGGCATCATTCTATAGGAACATTCTCAATACGCTAGATAATCCTAACTTCAGTGGCAATTCTAAATATTAAAGCAAACCCCCATTCCAAGGTATGCCACAGCAGGAGGGCTCCCGAGTTGCAACAAACTGTCAGAAGCAACTCTCTAGAAAGAGGAAGGGAACAGACCACTGATGACAGAAGTCCGGTGTGGACGCGGACCCTGGGGTACAGCTGCTTGGGTTTGGATCTCAGTTCTCTCACTGACTAGTTCTGTGACCTTGGTCAAGTTACCTAACCCTTCTGTGCCTGTTTTCTCACAGTTGAAACTGGAAGCAATATAATCCCTATTTCTCACTATTAGCATGAAAGAAATAAAGGCTATTGAAAACTGTGCCTGAGCCACAGGACTACTATGTAAATTTAAGATATTACAACTGCAATAATTATTACTAGACCTGTCATTATCTACACAATAAGGCAGGAAGTGAGAAAAAATTGAATTCTTCAGACTTTACTGTAGTCAATGCATTGGGAAAAGTTCTGTGTCACAATCAGCAGAACTTGGTTCTAAATGTGAATAATCTTCTAATCAAGAGTTTTAGCGGCTCACATGATTACACTAAAATAGGCTGGTAATGTTTAACACAAATTCAGGTGGGAATGCTTTGAAACTATGCAAGAAAGAATTCTGTCCATTACTGATAAAATGTTATCCAGGTAAAACATAACAAAATAAGCTACCCAAGTTGGAAAACAAGGTAAGTAAGCCTTACTACAACTGTGAAATTTTCAATGAGGTTTTATTTTAACCTGCATGAGATTTTTCTTTATCAAGACTTCGTATGTAAGAAACTTTCAATCTTAGACTTGAAAATTACAACATGCATTAACTAACAAGAAATGCACAAACACAGACCCTCAGTCTTCTGGCTTTCAGTGGAACTTCAAATTACAAACAAGAACTAAAGAATCTCAGGATCTTTTAACTGTATAAAGGTATACCACATTACATTTATCTTCCTATTTTGCCATTTAGAGTTCACATTCAGTTTTGCCTATTCAGTCTTACATTTACGCATCAGGACCTGTAGACATACAAGGACAGAATCACCTCAGGCCCAGGGCTGGTGCAGGTAACGCCACCGAAGGCACAGGGCTGTTATGACGATCGAAGCTGACAGCAGTTCGTCTGCCAAACCCAGCCACGCACAGCAGCGCCTCAACCTGGAGCCCTGGCTTCGGCCCTATCCTGCTCTGATTGCAAAGTGCATTCTTCTCATGACAGCACAGCTATCAGTTCTAGACCACAGAACTTGAAGTCCTTCTAAACACTAAGTTAACACACAAAAAGAAAAGCCGTAAAATAGCTGTATAAATAAAGCCAGGGTTTTAAAAACTAGTAACAGTGGTAAAAGACACACGGTGCAAAAAAACAAAAAAAAAGTCCACATGCAAAGACAGAAAGTGAAAGAAATACGAACGGCAACTTAGAGACCAGCTTTACGTCCATAGTTTGGATTCTTGAAATTATTAATAGGACTCTTGTAAATCGGATTTTCTTGCTGAAGTAAAAGAAACAGTTCTAATGATTTTATCAGAAATAAAAGTGAAAAAAAAAGAAATAAAAGTGACATTTATAGTGTTTAAGCACTATAAAAGGGAATCTTTCTGCACTCGCAAAATTTGTAAGTTTTTAAAAACCCAAGCAAAGTGTAGTAAAATACAGATGACTAAATCACACCTTAGTGAAAAATACCAAAGACTGTCATTGTCTTTTTGTATCAAAAGATAAATACATGAGGGCCAACCATTCAGCTACCCACTCCTGATTTCTTATGTGAAAGCATTCTTTAAATGCTACCCTAAACTTTCTGTCACTTAAGCTTTTTAAAAAAATGTTTAAAGCAAGTTTGAGATCTTCACCAAGTATGATACATCTTTTTATACTATAAGTATAAAATGAGTTTAGTGAGTTTTCAAATGCATAAACACACCGACAATCAAGATCATCCCAAGATATCCCCTGTACACTTTTCTGGTCAACCCTTTCTACAATGCCAGCCTCTGGCAGGCAGAGATATAATTTCTGCCCTGTACCTGTAGCTTTTCCAGAATATCATAAAGATGGAATCATACTATACCCTGTCAACTTTCCACTGAAGGTATTTTGTTTTAAGGGGGAGAGCTTTCAAATGACTAGCTTGCTACAGAGATAATATTACTTAGGATTCTGTTTTATGCTAGGCAGCAAAGTCAAAGAGCAGCTTTAGGATCAAAACTATTAAAAGAACTAAAAATATAGGCTGCTGGAACTAGACCACACATTCTCATAATTTCTTTCAATGAGTTATATTAAGGATGTTTTCTGGTCTTCACTAAATGCAACTTCTTTGAATAATGAACTTTTGGAAAAATGCAGTATTTAAAGATATATGTCAAAAGAATATATACAAAAGGCAGACATATAAAAAAAATGTTAACATAGCTAATCATCAAGGAAATGCAAACAATTGGTTTCACTGCTAATAAACAAATGTTATATCTATTTTAGAAATCACTGCATTTTTTAGATGCTCTGCAACTTACCGTGTCCCATTTGGCATTCATTTTCTCCTTTTCAAATTTAGCAAATTCCCTTCTGTCGTGAATTATCATTAAAAGTTTCCAAATCAGCAGTAATGCCAGGCCAATAAGAACAATTCCAGCAACCACACCAGCAACAATCGGAATGATGTCTGGGCCAGTGGGACAGTCTGCAGGGTAAGAAGGTGAGTAGTAAGTATGCGAAGACTAAAATGTGCAATGTGCAATCACACACACAAAGAGTGGAGCAGTATCTCACTAAAAATTTTAAAATGTTATTTATGATAGCATCAAAAATCATCAAAGACTTATGTATAACTCTAATCCAACATATGTAAGACTCTGCACATTAAAAATTACTAAACAATAAAAGAAACTGAAGACTTGAATAAATGGAGATTCCATGTTTGTAAATTAGAGGACTTACTAGTGTCAATATGTCAGTTCTTCCCTATATGATTTACAAACTTAATGCAATCCCCACTAAAATCCTGAAAGGACCTGTAGAAATCAGCAAGCTAATTCTCAAACTGACATACAAGAAGAGAAACAGAGATACTGGCATAAAAACCCAAACTGATCAGTGAATGGGACAGGATAGAGAGCATCAAGGAAAAGTATGCATCGACTGCCAACTGCTCTCTGACACTTGAGAAAGAACAGTCTCTTCCACAAACACAGCTGAGAAAAGTAGATAACCACATGCAGAACCATATGAAATTTAATACCTGGATCTCACCACTTACAAGAATCAATCAAAATGGGTAAAAGATTTAAAAGTAAGACCTGAAACTATGGAACTACCAGGCAAAAAACATGGGAGACATGCTTTAGAACACTAGAATGGGCAAGGATTTTTTGGGAAAAGACCTCAAAAGGAGAGAAAACAAAAGCAAAATCAGACAAGATTACCTCAAACTGAAAAGCTTCTGTGTAGCAGAGGAAACAATACTCAGTTAAGAGACAACCTTCAGAAACTTAATACTACAGCATAAAATACAATGAATGTTTAAAAATTTTTAAAAATTTATTACAGTCAAAGGAAGACACATTGCCATTACTTCCCCTCAAAATACTTCCCCCCACACGCACTCACTTTAAACACCATTATCCCAAGTTCTTGACATTTTTAAAAGTTGTTCTGTGAGTCATTTTTAATGAGGGCCTTCAGTTGTGCATTTAGTTGGCTACCTAAATGTCCTCAATGGATTAAAAACATTTACCTCTCATGCTCACTTTGACTTTGGGGAAAAGCCAGAAATTCCACGGTACCAGATCTGGTGGATGAGGGAGAAACTGTAAGGTGTTCCTGACCTGCCTTCCTGCTGGATGGCACTGGGGAGCAGCACTCACACTTGATCACACCTCATAATGACGCTCACAAAGGAGTGGCAAAAATGATGGGGAAGCGTGTTCAACGAGAAGAGGAGTATTGTAAGGGAGACTCATGGCAAGGTGTCTGCCTGTAATACCATCTTTTCAAATTTAGACACAACCATATGTTTTGATCACCTCTGTGTCTACATAATGGGAGAAAATATTTACGAACTATGTGACTAACAAGGGGTTAATGCCTAGGATATATACTGAACTCACAAAACTTAACAGCAAATGCCAATTTAAAAATGAGCAACATACCAAAATAAGACATTTCGCAAAAGAAGATATACGAATAACCACAGTACATCAAAAACAAAAAATTCTGAACATCACTAATCATCAGGAAAATGTAAAAATCAACACTATGATGAGATGTCACCTCAGTCCAGTAACAATGGCTATAATCAAAACCTCAAAGATAGATGCACTATAGAAAAGGGAACCCTTGAATATTGTTGGTAGGACTATTATTATAGCTATTATGGAAAACAGGAAGGAGATTCCCCAAAAAATTAGAAGTAGGTGACTAGTGTGTAGTTCAAAGTATTTGCCTAGTACGCTCAAGTTCCCTGGATTCAACCTCCATCAGTGCAAAAATACTGCTCACCATAGCCAAGAAATGGAATCAAGCCAGGCATGGTGGTGCACACCTTTAATCCCAGCACTCGGGAGCCTGAGGTAGGTGGAGCGTTGTGAGTTCAAGGCTGGCTTGGGCTACAACATGAGTAAGGCTGGCCTGAGCTCCATAGTGCAACCCTGTCTCAAAAAAAATAGGGCTGGGAGTTTGGCTCAGTGGTTTAAGTGCCTGATTGGCAGGTGCAAGGTTGTGAGTTCGATTCTTGGTATGGCAAAAAAAAAAAAAAAAAAAAAAAAAAAAGAAATGGAATCAACTTAAGTGTTCACCAACTGATGAATGGATAAAGAAAATCTGACGTACAGTCTATGCACAATGGAAGAGTGCTTAGCTGCAAATAAATAAATAAACATGTGAAATCCTCTCATTTGCAACAATATGGATGGAACTGGAGTTCACTATGATTTTTTTGAGACAGGGCTTCACTACATAGCACAGGAAGGCCTTGAACTCATGGCGATCCTCCTGCCTCAGCCTCCAGAGTGCTGGGATTACACACCTGGCTGGAGTTCACTATGTTAAGTGAAATAAGCCAGGAACAGAAGACAATTACCGCATGAATTCACACACATGTGCAATATTTAAAAAGTTAATCTCAGCAAAGTAGAGCAGTGGCTCTCAGGGCTGGAAGAGTACAGAGAAGGGGAGGGGAGGGCAGCTGATTACGGTGTTTTCTAAGTGCCCGTGAGACAGAAGCAGGAAGTTCCACACAAGAGTAATTACAGACCCATATCTTTCAAAAAGCTACAAGAAAATATTTTAAATGTTTTCACTATGGAGAAATGATAAATGTATGAGCAGGTATGTGTAACTCGATTTAAACATGGCAAAATGCATATGGACATTGAAACACCATTAATGCGTGCAATTTTTTGTTTTCATGTATCAACTGAGACATAAACTTGGCCTCAAACTCATGAGAATCCTCCTGTCTCAGCCTCTCTAGTTCTGGGGTTACAGGAGTGTGCCATCCTACCCAGCAAGGTATTAATTTAAGTTTTTTAAAAGGTTATTTATAAAGCCACAAGGCAGTGTGGTCTGGCTAACGAAGAGACACACAGATTGATGGAATAAAATATACAATCAGAAGAAGGCCTACATTACTTAAGGTTACCTGACTTCCAGTAAGTTAAGAGAAATAGAAAGTCATCAACAAAGAGTACTGGAAGAAAAGACAATCATATGCAAACACAAAAGCAAAGACACCAGAAACTCATTCTGCACTAAGATCAACTCAAATCAGTTACAGGACTAAACATTAAACAGCAACTGCAAAACTTCCAGAAGAAAATACTAGAGACAAACCTTTACAACTCTGGGTTAGGGAAAATGGTTCTTAAGATACAACAGTAAAATCAAGATCCACAGAACAAAAACTTGGCAAACTGCACTTTATCAAAAGTAAACCTTCCAGGGTCGCAGGGTAGCTCAGTAGTAGAGCACTTGCCGAGCACGCACAAGGCTGGGGTTTGATTCCTGGTGAAAAGATCACGCACGCACCAGGAGATAACTGTAAAGTACCTGTCTTTGACAAAGTAAAGCAATATGTAGATTTTAGAAAAGTTTCCCATGAAGTTAAATAAATGCTAACTACGTGCACCATCATATTTAAGAACGTAGTGCTCTTCATACACCAGTACAAGAAACTTCAAAGGATCTACAAAAAAGCTATTGGAAAAACCAAGATAAAAAATGTTTCATCACCAGGGATATAGCTCAGTGGCATAAGCACCTGCCTGGCAAGCACGAGGCCATGAGTTCAATCCCCAGTACCAAAAAAAAAGAAAAAAAAAGAAAAGATAAAAGAAAAAAGTATGTTTCATCTTCTGAGAAGTTAAAAAACTTCCAACACTCAGTAATACCTTTTAACAGCCAGTGCATGCCTATAATCCCAGCAACTGGGAGGCTGAGGCAGGAGGACTGCAGTGAGTTTGAGGCCAGCCTGGGCTACAAAGTGAGCCTTGTCTCAAAAAAACAAAACAAAACAAAACAAAACAAACAAATAAAAAAAAAATAGCTGGGCATGGTGGCGCATGCCTTTAATCCCAGCACTGAGGCTGAGGCTGAGGTAGGAGGAGCATTGTGAGTTCAAGGCCAGCTTGGGCTACAACATGAGCATAAGGCTGGCCTGAGCTACATAGTGCGACCCTGCCTCAAAAAGCCAGGGCTGGAAATTTGGCTCAGTGGCTTAAGCACTTGCTTGGCAGGCATGAGGTTGTAAGTTCAATCCCTGGTACTGACAGGAAGAAAAAAAAAAAAAAAAAAAAAAAAATATATATATATATATATATATGTATCTTTTAAATGTTACTTTAATCTGTGAGAAAAATTTCCCAACTTGCACCTAACACAGCAACAAAGCTGAGGTCTGTTTCTGAGTATTAGGGACCCTGACGACAGGTCTGAAGTGCAAGCAAGGTACAAGGGAACAGCCGGTCCTTTCAGGTTTCTACCTGGAGTCTCCACCACATGGACGATGGCCTCGTTGTTCTTGTTCACTGAATACGTGAAGTAGAACCAGCAGTCGTCCACGTCCTTCTCCTTGCAGTGGGTCAGCGGCTCCACCTCGCCCGGCTGCGCTAGCTTCTCCCGACTCTCCACCTTGGTGAGGTTGAAGTGGGAACACTCCTGCGCGCACCTGTCTTTCTTTTCCCCTTTATTGAAGGCTCTGCACTGAACGCACTCTCTGTGAAAACATGAATTGTTATATTTAAAATGTATTCTTCGCCGGGCGTGGTGGCGCACGCCTTTAATCCCAGCACTCGGGAGGCTGAAGTAGGTGGAGCGTTGTGAGTTTGAGGCCGGCTTGGGCTACAATGCGAGCGCAAGGCTGGCCTGAGCTACACAGTGCGACCCTCCCTCAAAAAAACCAGGGCTGGGGAGTTTGGCTTAGTGGCTTAAGCGCCTGCCCCGGCAAGCGCAAAGTTGTGAGTTCAATCCCCAGTGCCGCAAAAAAAAATAAATAAATAAATAAAATAAAATAAAATAAAATAAAATGTATTCTTCAATGGAAGGGGAAGAAATGGAAACAAAAGCTTTTTGTGAATGGGGAGGGGAAGCAGGGTTGAAGGGAGGGGAATGGGAACGGGAAGAAAAGATGAAGACACATTCTGTACCCGTATGAACTCCCTGTGATGAATGTGATTGTTCTGGATGGCAAATATATACTGATGAAAATGTTTTTAAAAGACAAAAAAACTATTCCTTAGGGTAAATTTTGCTTAAAGATGATTTTGTGGGCTGAGCTCATGACCCAGTGGAAGGGTGCACAGTGAGAGAGGCACGCTGCACTTCTGGATGGAAAGGTTACATCCAGGCGCCCGTTTCAGACAGCTGTGGCCCCCGCTGTCCACACCAGTCGCATGCTGGCTCGCCCAGCCCAGCCAATGGGAAGTGGCAAGAAGGTCCCAGCACCACAGGAAAAGCACCCAGGAAGCCATGGGTCACCACAGGCGATGGCTAGCGCACCCACACAGCCTCACTGTCACAGGCTGGCCCCGAGGGGCTGGAAGACAACCTAGCAAACCAGAGTCCTCCAGAATTCCAGTTCCCAAACGTGGCTTCCAGTATCTGGGACAAGAAACTGCTCTTAAGTTTAAAACAGACCTGGCTTCCAGGCCTTTCTAAAGACACCAGCCTGGCTGTGACTGTGCCACATGTGTAGCAATTCCACCAAAGTCACCTGCAGCCTGTGCTTAACAACCCACTGTGATGTGAAACATTTTGTTGTCAAAACACCAAAAACTTTTCTCTTCTTCCTGTTACTGGTGGTTCTGAGCATTAGCTACTTCTTTTTCTATGGAGTCAAAAAGTACCTATACATATGAATGTGAATGGAATAATTAAGGACAGAAATCAAGTACTGATGGTGTCTCCATTTTCTTTTGTTCTTTTTTTTTTTTTTTTTTTTTTTTTTTTTTTTTTGGTACCAGGGATTGAACTCACAACCTTGTGCCTGCCAGGCAGGAGCTTATGCCACTGAGCTAAATCCCTGGCCCTAGTTTTTGAGACAGGGTCTCACTATGCAGTTCAGGGTGGCCTTGAACTCACTTTGCAGCCCAGGCTGGTCTCGAAGTCACAATGAACCTCCTGCCTCACCCTCCCAAGTGATGGGATTAAAGGTGTGCACCACCACGCCTGGCTGGTATGTTAATTCTTAATATAAATTCAGGAACACAGCAGCACTCGGGAGACAGAGGCAGGAGGACTACCATGAGTTCAAGCCTGAACTGCATAGTAAGACCCTGTCTCAAAAAAGACAAAAAAGAAAAAAAGATAGCAATGGGCCCGGCAGTGTGGTTGAGCAGCAGAGGGCCTGCTCAAAACACACAAGATCCTTGGTTCCAACCCCGAGTGCCAAAAGGAAAACGAAAAGGCTGTGATTACAATTTAACAAAAGTATCCACATAGATCCAATTATATAGCAAGCTGATGTGGAGATATTAGTGCAATTATCACACATCACACTCCAATATCGTGCAATACACATTACCTACTGAGAAGGAATTTTTTTTCAGAAATAAAGAATGGGCTTGTGTCCAATCTTTTACATGCAGTGTAATAAACTGTTACTTTTTACAGTTACCATTATTTTATTAACAGCGTAATAAACCATTGCTCGTTCTGATAACACACATGTACATCAGCAGAGGGTAACTGCTACGCCAAGCAGTCGGGAAGCACGTACTTGTGCTCGGCGCAGACCCCGAGGCAGGTCTGGCACGTCTCGCAGGTCTGCCCCTGGAACTTGGGGTCCGTGCACTTGCACACGCCGCACTCGCACACGCCCCGGCCGTTGCAGATCTGCCCGTTCGTGGCCACACACGGCGCGGTGTCCAGAGAACAGTCGCAGGCGCTGCCGGTGTAGTTGGGGTAGCACTCGCACACGCGACACCGGCACACACCATTGCCTGGGATGCAAAGTATCAGCTCTCAAAATAATGCCAAAACACCAATCACAGCAGTGACTTAAAAGTCATAATATGCATTGACCTAGACGGAAGTATCCCTAAAGGGAGTGGCCCTTTATTCACTGAGGATCGCACCCGAGGGCACCACACTTTATAACCAACCCAGAGACCATTCTCACCTCCACAGATTAAGCCATTGGATCGATCGCAGTTGAAATTGTCACACTCGCAGAATTTGCCAGAGTAGATCTCGTTGGCATTGTCCCTCTTCCTACACACGCACTGGCCGCAGACGCACTCGCCGTTGTTACTGCAGATCTCGGAGCTGTTCTCTTTCCTGCAGTAGGCGTCCATGTCTTCACTGTTCACCTCGTCCGTGCTACACTCACAGTGTCTGCCGACACGTCCTTCGTTGCACCTGAAGAGAATCCCAGAATTGCAATTGTAGCAATTCACTGACAACAACGCAGTGTGGAAGAGAAAACAAGACCGTGCACAATCTCTTCTGAACACCCACCCACATGGCAGGTCTGCGTGCCACACACCAAGCCGTGTAGACACACACAGACCCAGCAGCCAGCAGCATTCCACAGAACCTAAGCAGTGGCCTAGGGAAAACGTGTCTTCAGAAAGTAATCAATGCAATGAAAATGCAAAAATACAACCTGGCAATAAACAGGTGAACAAAACCATAGTCCATACAGACCTTGAATTTGCTATGTAGCCTAGGCTGGCCTTAACTTCACAATCTTCCTGCCTCCGCCTCCCAAGTATTGGGATGACAGGTGTGCACTACCATGCCTGGCTATACAATAAACTTTTTTAAAAACAGAATGTAAAGATATATTTTCAAATGATACAGTATCATTTTTCTATCATGGGTGAATTACCACTAAGTTTTCAAGCAATGGATCAACTGTTAACAATAAAAAACACGTTCCCAAAAGGGCAGAGAAGCTGAAAATATACTGAGTACATCAACTGCAAATAAAAAATTGTTTAAAAATATCCAGAATTTGCAGGTGCCTTACGTATTTTCAGAATACCCAATGTTCATGGCCACTGGGTATTCTGATTCTATCAGTGGCAAAAAAAAATGGGAAGAAAGGCAAAGAATTTTCAAGATAAAATTTTTGGTTAAATGATATTTCACTAAAAACTGGATTTTCAGGATTCAAACAGAATAGGTACAAAAAGCTGGGCATGGTGGTCCACGCCTTTAATTCCTGCAGTTGGGAGGCTGAGGCAGGAGGAACACTGAGAGTTCGAGACCAGCCTGGACTACAAAGTAAGTTCAAGGCCAGCCTGAACAGCAGAGTAAGACCCTGACTCAAAAAATAGAGCCGAGGATTTAGCTCAGTGGCTTAAACACCTGCCTGGCAGGCACAAAGTTGTGAGTTCAAACCCTGGCATAAAAAAAAATAAATAAATAAAATGCACAACATGCCATTTGGAACAGACAATTAATGATTGGTAGTGAACTGTGGCCATGTATTTTTTTTTCATGTCTAATGACCTTTGTAAGCACAGTTATCAGAGCTGACATTTATGTCAACCTGACCTTTTCTCCTTCTACTCCTTAAAGAAGGAAGCCATATTCAAAGTACATTTAGTTTGAACTTTTACTTCAAAAACTTAACCAGCAGGTGTGGTGGTGCACACCTATAATGACAGCACTCTGACAGGCTGAGGCAGGAGGATCACAAGTTCAAGTCCAGCTGAGGCAACTTAGCTACTCAGCAAGAGCTTGTTTCAAAACATTACAAAATACAACATTTCCTGAAAAAAGGCTGGGACTTAGCTCAGTGCAAAGGCCCTGGATTCAATCCCCATTATTGTAAAAGGGGAAAAAAAAAAAAGTAACCATGTGTGGAATACTTAAAATAACTTGGTTTAAGTTACATTCTACATTCTGAAAAACCCATTTTCCCCCTTTTAATTTTACAACATTCTATTTAAAAAAAAACAGTATTCCAACAAAGCAGAATTAATGGAGTACAGGCTAAACATTCCTTATTGCTTCCTAAAAAATCATTATTATCTGCTCAATACAATTTCTAAAACATATTCCCAAAACACTTCCCTATACATACACTTTATGTAGGTTTATTTTGCCTTGGAAATTGAGAATGGGACCATGACGGGGAAACCCCACAGGCCACCTCGACATTTGTGGGACGGCCTGTGTGACTACGAGCACTTTTGAGCAGATCTTCTGACCAAAGGCAGGAAACACCATCAAGTAAAGCCTGTGGCAAGCCATAGTGGCCAGAACAAATAACGTACTTGTTCCCAGTGTAATTTGTGTGTCACCAGCGACAGCCTGTCCTGCCCAGGACACCTCGACAGCACCACCCACCACCCACCACCCACCACTCACCTGCAAGCGCCACACTCAAATGTCCCGTTGCCGTCGTGACACTTGGGGCTCTCAGGGATGCCCTTGCTCTGGCACTCACATTCACAGATGAACTGAAGAATGATCTCGACTTCCTCGGTAAAGCCCTGAGGCTTGATTTTCACGGTTTCTGAATTCTTATTTGGACATTTATTGGCAGTTATGCTAATTTCAAATTGAACCTGGAAGGGGGGGCACCGATTATGTTAATTTAGCAATGAATTAGAAAAACGTCTTTCAAAAAGCTACTCAACGTCTCTCAAATTAGAAAGCAAATTTTCATAGGTATAAGCAATCTCTTTTCTACAGAGGATGCTTATACAACATACCTCATCTCCAATGGAAATATTGGAACATTTCCTTCCATTTTCCCCTGTTCCGTTTACCCCATTCTTGCAGTAGGATTTGTAATTTATGGTTACACCTTCTGGCAATTTGGTGTTTTCCAAAATGACCTCTGAAGAAAGGGACTAAAAGAAAGACTAGTTATGAAGAGTTGAGTCAAATAAAATAGTACCTGAGTGCATAAAACCAATAGATAAAATAAACTGTTTAGAAATAAAAAAAGTTATTTCAGGCCAGGAGTTTGGCTCAGCGGCTTACACGCCTGTCTGGCAGGCGCGAGGTTGTGAGTTCAATCCCTGGTGCCACCAAAAAAAAAAAAAAAGTTATTTCAATAAAATGCTGTGAAGCCAAATCTAAATGCGTGCCTAGAAAACACAAAACCCAGAGAAACAGGCTCTAAGCAACAAGGGTCTGATCTTAAAGTAACCTACATAACTGAAAACATTTGTTTGAATTACTCAGTTATAACTCCAGTGACCAGCAAGATAGCACAGAGGCCTACTATCACCTAGGAGTCCTAAGAAAGGAGGACAAATGTTTTCTTTGCCCAAAGGCAATGCTCCCCTCTGACTTTACTGCTTCCAGCTAACTAGGAACCAAAGTAAACAATCAATTATACAACCTGGGCTCAACCTGCAATCTGGGAGGAGGCTACAATGGCAAGCTATTTCCTGCTTACAGCCCTGCAAGGATAGCAGTTGGGAAGACATCCAACGACTAACTGGCATCTCAAAAACCACTTCAAACTGCCTCTCTCTGAGTCAGGTCTTTCTACAACACAAGGGGATCCCCATGGCGTGAAGTAAAAAAATAATAATTTCATACATGTATAGTTCAACCTACCAAAGGGCTGAGGAGGGAGATATAAAAGTATTACATGCGGTGCATGACAGTTACCCTACTGTTACAAATGCCTTCAGATTAATACAATGATCATTAACCAATGTTTAATGGGTAATCAGTAAAGTTACTCTAAATTAAGCTTGAGAAAGGAAAGTTGATTCCTCTTTAATTTCAACTCCCTTCCACAGGGGAGGATAAAACAATCTGACAAATCTCAAGATAGGCAGATCACATATATTTATTTTTATTTACTTTATTTTATATATATATATAAAATATATATGTACATATATATGTATACATATATATGAAAACCAAAATTTTCTGAAAATATGGCAAGATAGGAAATAGCACAAAAGCTTCTCCAGCAAAAAATATGATGGCAGGGCCAGGAGTTTGGCTCAGTGGCTTAAGCACCTGTCTGGCAGGCGCAAGGTTGAGTTCAATCCCCGGAGCCGCAAAAAAAAAAAAAAATGATGGGCAAAGTATATCAGTGTATAAAGGACGCACTGGGAAAGAAAAAGATTAGGAGAATCTTACAAATGTAAATACAAGTTCTGTTTTACACAGGCTCCCCAAGAAGGAGATCCATCATTCACTGACAAACACATATTCAGAAATTCTCCCACAGGCCTTGATCATGCTTTTGTTTTGCTTACACTATGCTTTTAAAAGATAATATAAAGGTTTTTTTCCTTCAGATACACAATCTACTTTTGTTGTTGTGCTCCTAGCTTGCCAAATCGTGTATAAAGAAGTTTTACTTTCTTTGAGCAAAGTTCCCTCGGTGAAGTATTGTCCAAAATTGATCTTACTTATCACAGTGTACTCACATTGTACGCATCAATGATCAGATGAATGACGTTGCTGGAATTGGCAGATAACGTTCCTACTGCTGACTTAGGGATCAAATTTTTCAGTTCCTGACATTGAAAGATAAAACATGTAAAATACCAACACTAGTCACTGAACCAGTTAGAAGTCACTGAGCAAGTAACATTTATCTTTAAATAGCAGTTCCCTATATATTTCCTAAACTTTAAGCAGCAAACTTGAAAAAAGAAAAACAAGTTTAATGAAGTATAATTAAAAATCACATAAATCTCTTATAAAATTCTGTCTGCCTATCTGGTAGTATTTTCCTACACTTCTATTCAGACATTTAATTTTGCCTCTAATAACAGAACAAAAAGGGTTAGAACTTTTCACTTCACACATATTTACCTTATAAACAGGCTGAAATTCTTCAGTAACTGCGAAAATCGTCTGAATGTTATTTTCACTGAGTTTCTGGACAAGGTGTGCAATAGAGGGATAATCCTAAGAAATCAAGTAATACAATTTAGTATGTAAACACATTCTTCCTTTATCTCAGTTTTTCAATATTTCTTGAAAATAATAATGATCCGCATATGTAACTGCATAACTTACCCTTAAGTGCTTTCAAGCACAGTGTAAAATACAAATGATGACTGAGACAGGTAGTGTTTGTATGATAGTCTCTTTTTTTATACATGTTGGATTCTCACCTCTACTTTTCTGTGTGTGAATTTCTCTATTAAAATATAAACAATAAAAGGGCCGGGAGTTTGGCTCAGTGGCTTAAGTGCTTGCCTGGCAGGCACAAGGTTGTGAGTTTGACTCCCAGTACCAGAAATAAATGAAGAAAGAAATAAAATACATACAATAAGATAGTCTATGTACAGTAAATATAAGGACAATGAAACTAAACAATTGCAAGTAATTCAAGGTTCTATTATCCACCACTTGGGTCAGGGACATAGCTCAGTGACACAGCACCTGCCTGGCAAGCACGAGACCCTGAGTTCAATTCCTGGTACCAAAAAAACAAAACAAAACAAAACAAAAAAATCCATTCTATTATCTACCACTTAAGAAAAAGACTAAGGGAGCTGGGCATGGTGGAACATACCTATAATCCCAGCACTTGGGAGGCTGAAGCAGGAGGATTGGGGCCAACTAAACTACACAGACCCTGTCCCAAAAGCACAAACAAACAAAAAAGAAAAAAAAAAAAAAGAAAAGAAAAAGATCAAAATGCATCGACACTTGGATGTTTTTGAGACTTCGAGTAATTTGCCACTCTTTATTTTCATGAAAGGCAGGGTATGTTTAAAACTCATGTAAAATAAGATAAAATAAGAATGTAAAGCTATCCCAGCACTTGGGAGGCCGAGGCAGGAGGATCGTTGTGAGTTCGAGACCAACCTGGGCTTCAAAGTGAGTTCAAGGCCAACCTGAACTGTATAGTGAGACCCTGTCTCAAAAAATAGGGTCAGGGATTTAGTTCAGTGGCCTAAGCACCTGCCTGGCAGGCACAACGTTGTGAGTTCAATCCCCGGTACCAAAAAAGGTAAAAAAAAAAAAAAAGAATGTAAAGTTACATGACTTATTTGTCCAGAAATAACAGCAACTCTCCTACTAAATGGACCATGCAAGTGAAAGGAGACAGCTAAAAGCTGAAGAATAGAATAGAAATGGTGTCCACCCCTGAGAGCCCGTGTCCAGGAGCAGGAAGCAGGCACACAGCTGCAATGTCCCAATCAGTGAGACCAGCTGAGCTGACTGCTGGTGAGGGTGCACACTTACCAAAACAATAGGACTCCAAGCCCTGAAATCCACCAGCCAGTCACCCACAAAATTCACCGAACATTAAAATGCAACACAAAACCACTCCCTAGGTGAGGACTCAGGCACTTACATAGTAATGGCTCATCGTGTACATGTTGTTCTCCAGGTGACACTGGCCATCATTAGGCAAAACAATGCCACCAAGCTTCCCGTCTCCGGCAAAGTGGAACCCAGCGTCAGTGGAAAACACCAGCAGCCGTGTGACATTCCTCCAGCCAATCAATGACTTGTAGAGAAAGGTATTTTAATTTTAAAATGCTACTAACGGTAACTCAGCACACCATTTCTGATTTTCACCCAGGCTATGATTGCACTGTTAACCTAATTGTGTGTCCTCGGTTTATCTTTTCTTTACACAAGATTAATAATCTTGCTGATAAACACCAAAAGCCCAATGAACGAAGCTCCTGTGCCCCACCATACAGCAATTTCTTGCTAAGTTGCCAGTGTCTCTCAGCTCTTTTTAAAAACCGTTTTTTTGCCAGGTGTGGTGGCACACAGCTGGAATCCCAGCACTCAAGAGGCTAAGGCAGGTGAATTGCTCTGCGTTTGAGGCCAGCCTGGGGTACAAAATGAGTTTAAGGCCAGCCTGAACTGCATAGTGAAACCCTGTCTCAAAAAGACCAAAAAAGAAAATGGGCCGAAGAAATCTGACTAAAGGAAAGGACACAAGGTGCTGTTCCATCTCAAGGCTGCCAGTGATGCCTCAGATAACATCAGCTCCACTTCCGGGTCCAACCCATGACACCTGGACACCAGAGTCACGCTTCCCAAGCCCCAGGACGCCAGCCACAGCACCACTGCACAGCCCCCCGCCTCTCATGGCTCCGAAAACTCTGTACGAATGAGCTAACTGCCTGGTTTAATTAGGGACAGGATGGTAAAACACACTTTTTAAAGCACTTAACAGATTGAGAGAATTTAAGGGCTTAATATCTGTACTTCTCAGGAGTAAACTAGTGATATGGTAATTAAGTTCATTCTTTCTACTACATGCTAGTAAAATCACACTTAAAACACCCGAATATTACAAGGAAGAACCCCGGAGGAAATGGGCGCACTTACTCCACAGACCGCCACTTGCATGATTGCATCAAAACCACCTTCGGGGGAGTCCAGATTCCCAGATATGCGCTGTTTACCAACAAGTTCATTGAACACTTCTCCCTTATCCGTGAGACTGAGCACGTTTTTGTAGCTGAAGGGGCTGGTGCAGTTCTGCTCGCTGGTGCACGGGTTCCTGAGTTTTGCTGGTGTTGTGCTAATGTAAGGCATCACCGTTTTCTCCACAAACGAGCCAAATCCTGAGAAGAAAAGAAATACGCACGGGCAGACAAATACACAGATAACGACAGCAAGACAGACTTGCATATTTTGAAAAAGTCAGGCATGGTTGCACACCTAAGTTGCTACAGGTAACACAGGTCTGTGCCCCTCCCCCAGGTTCTCATGTTGAAAACCGAATCCCCGGTGTGATGGCACCAGAAAAGGAATCCTTTGCGGGGTGGTCAGATCATGAAGGAGCAGCCCTGGGAACAGTGACCTCACAAAGAGGTCCGGGGATTGGCTGCCCAGCCTCCACCGCATGAGGACACCGCTGTGACACCACTAGGGACCTCCCAGGGGAGTGCACAGCAGACAGGAACCTGCTGTGACCATGAACGTCTCAGCCTCTGGATAGTGAGAAATCAGTTTCTGTTGTTTATAAGTCATCCGGTCTATGGTGTTAACAGTTTCAAAGCAGACCAACCAGACTAAGACGAGGTTTACCCACTTTAAAAATACCTCACATTCATTAACTTAACACCAAGTCATTCTACAATGGCACAGTGAATGAATGAAGGAATGAATGCATATATGTATATATGTTCTGGATTTGTGACCACTTCGAAAAAGGTCAGAGGGTCAGGGATATAGTTCAGTGGCATAGTGTCTTCCTGGCAAGCCCAAGGTCCTGAGTTTGAGACCTGGTGTCAAAGAAAAGGTCAGAAAGAGCTTTTAATTTCCATCATCAGTTATGCTTACTGAATAAAAAGGCATTTTAAGCAAGTACCATTTTTAAAAAATGTTTCCACTTAAAACAGTTAATTTTTAAAAGGCAATATTTAGTCCTCAGAAAAGCTGGGCATCGTGGTACACACGTATAATCCCAGCACTCAGGAGGCTGAGGCAGGAGGATTACTGTGAGTCCGAGACCAGACTGGGCTACAAAGTGAGCTCAAGGTCAGCCTAAACTGAATAGTGAGATTCTGTCTCAAAAAGACCAAAAAACAAAAAAACAAAAACAAAAACAAAAACAACAACAACAAAAAAAAAATTTAGGCCTCAGGGAGGCCATTGAGTCTTTTTTGGCAGTCTGTTGTTAAACCTCTGGTGCATCTGGAATGGAGAGAAGGCAGATGAGGGGTTCGTCTGTGGATGTAGTACACGGGGAAAATAAAGTTCAATGTGATCATTATAGGAAGAAAAACCCAGACATGAAGTGAAACTATGCTGTACAAGAAGTGGGTGCTTCTAATTAGCAATGAAATAGAATCTGGGATACTTGACACATTTCTAAAACAAATCAATACATGAATGGGTAAATTCCTGGAAAAACAAGCACGGATTTCTTTATCTATGAGGCACAATCTGTGTCAAATTGCATAGCAGCATACTACATCCAAAGAATGAGGGAGGAGAAAGGATACAGTATTCGTGACAGGAGTCACGTTCCTCTCAGAAGGAAAAGACTAAAATCTGACTTATTTATGTCACACATATGCAGTGAAGAAAAGAAAAATGTATAAAAGGGCTTTGAGAAGTGCCAAGACTCATTCACATGAAAACTGTTCATTTTCCCAACATTCTTACCAATTCGGAAGTCTGAAGTAATCCTCTTCATTTCATACATCAGTTCTGTCCCAAGACTTTTCACGTTCTCCAAATCATCTTTCATGGAGTAAGAGAGGTCCATAAGGTAGTAGAGATCAATAGGATAGTCTTCAGCCCTCTTGAATTTTAACGTAAACGTCTGTGGCTCTCCTAATTAAACACAGGTGAGAAGAAAGAAAATTAGCAAATCCATAACTGAGCAAATGAGAGTAACAAAACAAATCTGATTTACATGGTAAACACTATAAAATGAAATGCAGAAAGTATATAATTCTTACAAAACCTGAAAAATTTCACAAGTAACCCACTTTACGTATGTAGTCAGTTTCATTCAACAAATACTTGAAAAAAATCAGGTCTTAAGGAAGCAAAGATGTAAGACAACAATCAACACTGAACAAGACAGATGAACAGTCACTGTTGCTATAGTTGGGGTCTAGAACATTTCCCTCCAAAACCATGGTGTGAAAATACTGCCCTGGGTGGTGGTGAGAACTTCAAGACGGGACCTAATTGAAGGCCACGGGGAAGAGGGGGCCTGGTGTCTTCCTTTCTCCTCTGCACTCTGACCCAGAAGTGAACTGAACACTGTGGCTGTCACCTGCTCCCACTATGCATGGCCAGCAGGCCACAGGCCCACCGGAACAGGGCCATTCAGGCATACAGCCCTGCTCCCAAGCTGGGAGCCCCAACAAACTCTCTTGACGAGGTGACTATTGCCAGTAGTCCTTTCAGTAACAGAAAGCTAACTCATATTTATAACTGTGAGGTAAACAAACAGAATACCATAAATGAGAATGGGAGGGCAATGCTAGGTACATTTTAGAGATCCAAGTTATAAGTGATGAATCTGCTCCCTGTGTAACAGGGTGCCACTACATGCAAGTGAGTAAAATAATCCCATTTTTATTTTAGAAAACCTGGCAAAAAGTTTTTGAAATAAATGATAGAGAAAGAAACTATGTAAAAAATCCAAGGGGAATAAGATGAAGCTGTGAAGTGAACCAGTGAGGGAGAAGCGACACAAGAGATGCTAAGTGGAATTTGCTTAGTACAGGGGCTGGGGTCACGGCGACGTGGTGGAGGGCCTGCCTGACAAGCACAAGGCCCTAGGTTTGCTCCCCAGCACCCCACATCTCAACAAAGGCAGAAAAAGAAGGTTTGGGGGGAAAAAAGCATGTACTTTTAATGTGTAGATTTGTCTTTCTATGAATTTCTAGCAGGTAGCTGGACAGACAGGTGTGAACCTCGAGAGAAAAATCTCATGTGGTTACAGCACAGAAGTGTTTTTTAAAGCCATGGGAGGAAAAACCTTTAAGTGAATCCAGAATGGGAGGAGGGAAAAAAAGATACACAAAAGGAGGCTGAAGGCACTGGTACACACGAGCATGCCCCAGCACGTCACCGGAGCCAAGCGGACGGCACGGCGATTAATTCCAAAGCATCTCCTGCTATAAGCAGGCTTAAAGGAATAAGGGGCCGGGGATATAGCTGAGCGGCCCAGTGCCTACCTGGCAAGCACGAGGCTGTAAGTTCGATTCCCAGTACTGAAAAAATAAAACAATTAAAAAAAAAAAAAACCCAAGGAATTAATACAATACATAGCCTTGACAAGGCTCCCTCAGGTGTGGACATTCAAGGGCATTGACAGTGAGCGTGGAAGGGGCGTGGCGGGTAAGGAACTCCCACTCTTCTCCCCAGAGAAAGGACGGAAGCAAAGATGGGGCTGGGCAGTTCATTTTTAGATGTGGTACTCAGAAGAACTCTGAATACTGGTAGCAATATTAAACAAATACAAAGGAAGCTAGTGGGTTAAGAGGTGGCTTTTGCCAGGCACAGCGGCATATGCCTGTAATCCAAGCACTTGGAAGGCTGAGGCAGGAGGATCACTGTGAGTTCAAGACCAGCCTGGACTACATAGTGAGTTCAAGGCCAGTCTCAACTACATAGTAAGACCTTGTCTAAATAAACAAATAAATAAATGTTGCTTCTATAAAATTACAGCAGACCATGGGCACTATTATTTTTAAACTCCACTAAACCTAATTAATACCTCCTGAATGTTTAACCAAATTTGCTTCTGAAATTAGGGAACCTATTGTTCAAAGAATATGTTTCAAAGAATATGTTTTACAAATTGTGCCTGAGCTGAGAATGGTGGTAAACACCCGTAATACCAACCCTGGGGAGGCTGAGGCAGGACACTTGCTGAGTACGAGGCCAACCTGGGCTACACAGTGAGTTCAAGGCCAGCCTAAACTACATAGCAAAACCCTGTCTTAAGAAAACAAAACAAAACTTTTGTCTGCAAAAGAATATTTGAAACCTTAACCTATTCCCCATCTCTGTTTGATCGCCAGGCCACAGGTGAGAAAGAGCCCTCCGTGAAAACTGACTCACTTAAAGTTGGTGTCAAAACCACAAGTAGAACATAAATAACTTAAAGAGCAAAATGCGAGAGCTATGTTAAGAAGCAGATCTAGAGAAGGGCAAAGCGAAGAAGGCAGGGAGGTGGGTAAAACTATCAAGCTGCAATATGTATGTGTATCAAACCCAAACCAAATGTAATTACCACTTATCACAAATACATACTAATTTTCAAAAAATTTTTGAAACCTCCAGCAGAGAGCTGGGGCGGCTGAGTGCTTGCCCAGCAGCACAGGGCCTGTGACCCAGGCCCAGCAGCACGAAAGTGGGCGATCTTAGGTAGACAAGGAGGCAGCGGAGGGGACCCGCGCACCTGACCGCAGCTGCAGGACCAGCTGCTGCGGCTGGATCTGAGTGATATCTTCCGGGTTCAGCTTCCCCGCCGCTCCTTTGTTCCTGTCAGTCACGTTTTTATTTTTCTTTATGGTTTTGCTGCCTCTGGGATCTTCTATGTCTTCTGGATTGCAGCCCTTCTTTTTTAAGGCTTCCAAATCATCACATCGTGCGGAAGTAGGCATCCCTTCTTGTAAAAACATCTAAATGATACATAAAATACTGACATAAATAAAAAATGAAGCAGTCGAGAACTTTTTTTTGACATAATTACACGGCAAGTTTTTAAAAAAAAATGAGTTCTATCTAATGTACTTCATTTCTATCTTTTAGCAAAATGTTCCCTTCACCAAACCATAATAAGCCTTCTTGTATGAAAACAAGCAAAATCATTTTAAGAAAGTAATGACTTCCTAGGACTGGCCCACATTCATATTTTAAGCTTCCTATGTTCAAATAAGTACATTTCTTCAATGAAATCATTTATTCAGCATAATTAACAGCTCTTAATAATGAATATCAAGACTTGTTTTTTTTTTAATTCTCTTAGACAAATCCTTACAGTTTAGCGTGTGTGGATGTGTGAGTGTGGGTGTTCTGTGCGCGTGCGTGTGTGTTACTGGGGGCTGAACCCACAGCCTTCACACTGAGCTATGTCCCTAACCCTTTCTGTCTTTGCAACAGGGTCTTACCAAGTCACTAAGCTGCCCAGGCCAAGCTCAAACCTGTGACCTTCCTGCCTCAGCCTCTCACAGTGCTGGGAATACAAGTGCATGCCACCACACCTGGCAAATCCCCAATACAGAATCACTCAATATTCAGGGAAAACATATTAACCAAATAAATCTGAATTAATGATAGTGTTCTTAAAAAGGAGGTAAGGAAAACTAGCACAGATTTGATAGGTATTCCTAAAAGTTTAAAGAAATTTAAATCCTGATCACTGGGCTTGGTGGTACACACCTATAGTCCCAGCACTTGGGAGGCTGAGGCAGGAGAATCACTGTTTAAGGTCAGCCTGGGCTACAAAGTGAGTTCAAGGTCAAACTAAACTGCATATTGAAACCCTGTCTCAAAACTAAAAAAATACAAAATAAAAGCAATGTAATACATACATGATTATATGACAAGGGTCATGAATATATTTCCATTTCCATATGGTAAATTTAGAAACAAGGTAGGAATTATATATGAATGGATATTTGTGGCTTGGGATAAAATTTCTGATAATGACATAAACTCAAAATACGCTATGTCTCAAA
>RJWM01027105.1:0-27211 GCA_004363535.1 Dasyprocta punctata | reverse complement strand
AAAAAAAAAAAAAGGAAACGAAAAATAAAATTAAGCAAACCAATGACAATAATATTGGGGCTGAAAGACAAGACAGAGGACAATCCCACCTATTTGCCACACTAGAAAATGTCATCTACCCAAGAAATGCTGAGACTGTGGGCACCAGGCCTGCAAAACAATCCAGCAATAAAAGTATTTGTAACCCAGTTGTCATGAACCCAGCAGGTCCTCTGGACAGGCAGGATGCTCAGGGGCGGGGTGGGGGGAACACAGGTCCTTGAGTGCCGGCAGGCCTATGGGACACCACTCTTTCTCTCCTCCTGGGTTCCGTGTGGTGGAGGTCCGGCAGACTCACCAGGGAGGCGGGCTGACTTGCCTCTGGTTGCGGCCTCTCACCCCAACATGGAGGGTTCGCAGAAGGCACATAGTTCTCCCCCTGGGTTCCGAGTGGTGGAGGTCCGGCAGACTCACCAGGGAGGGGGGCTCCTTATGTTCTTTGACTGTGCCTTGTATAACCATCACTGGATGTGGCACATGCCTGTAATCCCAGACTGAGGGAGTAGGATCACAAGTTCGATCCCAGCCTGGGAAGCTTAGCTGCCTAGAAGACCCTGTCTCAAAAACAATTTTCTTCTCTCATGAATCAATAGTATCAGATGACAAATACGCTGTAATGTTACCATCCAGCTGTGGGTTCTTCTCACAACCCAGAAAGAATTACAAGGAACAGAGTCAAGAGAGAAGCAAAAGCATTCATTGGAGAGCGAAAGCAGAAAGCTCCCAATACTAGGAGAGGACCCTGGCAGGCTGCCTTGGGAACTCTATCTAGGAGTTTTGATACACAGAAATGACTACATCTCAGACAACTTTGGGACAAAGGCACTCTTCAGATGAGCGCAAATAGAGGCTTGGTGGGGCGGGCTGTCATTTTGTTTTTTTATCACATGCCTGGACAGGAAGATGTTACTAGATTTGGGGGGGGTGTGTCCCAATGTCCTTTTCTTTTTTTTTTTAATTAAAAAATGTTAAAAAATTTTTTATTTTAAACAGAAGAAAAGTAAGAAATTAAAATAAAACAATTTCACAACCAGCCAATAGGAGAGTGACAATAATCAACACATTGCATATTGTTATATTCATAGCAGTTGTTTAGGGTATAAAATATAGACATGAAACTGTCCAGAAAATTATTAGCACAAAACTTTTGCCTCAGTGAATCAAGAGAAACCAGCTATATGACTACCTTTTTTGTCATGATCGCTGTATTTTCATATAAACATTTCGCATTAAAAATGAAACCTGAAGATGACCCTGGGAAAACTACTTTTCACTCGGAATTCTTTGATCTTACTAGTTTAACATGGGACCCTTTGCCACTGTGTCTCCATCCTGAGGCCTGGCTCTTTATTATCCCTCAGTCCAGGCTTCCTCTTTTCTTGTCCTTCCCTGGGTCATCCTGACTCCCTCTGGGCTTAGCTTTTCCCTGGTTGCCTGACCTGCATGCTGACCTCCCTCTGCCCAGCACACTCCCCTACCTTTATGGGCTGGCATCACTCTGGAAATCACTCTTTTCAGGGAAATGATACCTAAGCCTTAAGAAAGTGAAACCTAAGCCCACCTATGCATGTGCAGGTGGCTCACGGTTCAGCACCCCCAGGTCGGCTGCTGTATCCCAGTTTCATGTTCTATCTCCCATCTTGGAAAAAAGAAAAGCAAAGCTTGGTGGCACATGCTTGTAATTCCAGTAGTTGGGAGACTGAGGCAGGAGGTTTGCTAGGAGTTTGAGGCCAGCCTAAGCTACATACTGAGATCCTGGCTCCAAAAAATTTTTTTTAATAAATTTTACAGCTTGCTTTAGTCATACCATTTATTTTTGCTCTCCTGTATAGCAAAACTCCTCGAAAGCAATGAGAAGAAAATTATACTTATTGTCTCTAGTTTTTCTGTCCTGTTCCTCTCCCTGATTTATTTATTTATTTGGCACTGGGAATTCAACTTAGGACCTTGCGCTTGCCAGGCAGGTGCTTATGCTGTTGAGCTATATCCCCAGCCCTTTCCCTGATATTTTCTAGGCTTATTCCTCATTTAATTAAAATTTCTGCTCAAATGGCAGATCCTCAGCATGGTTTTCCTTCACCACCAAATACAAAAATCAATTCTAGGGCTGGGGATTTAGCTCAGTGGCTTAAGTGCCTGCCTGGCAGGCGCAAGGTTGTGAGTTCGATCCCTGGTACCAAAAATAAAGAAAAAAAAAAAACCCAAAAAACAAAAATATAACAAACCCAACTGTATTTCAGTACATCCCATTACCCTGCAGAATGCAACCATAACACTTGACCTCCACCGTGTACTCACGTGCTGTCAGAAGTGTCAGTCTCCCAGAGGAAGCGAATCTGCTTACTGCTTTGTCTCCAGCGTGTAGGATGTCTAATTCTTGGTAGGCGCTCAATAAAATATTAAGTGACTGTCTTAACAAAGAGCTATGAAAGGGGGCATTTATAAACAGCACAATTTATTTTTCACAGTTCTGGAGAAATAAATCAATATCAGAGTGCCAGCAGGGCTGGGCTCATGCGAGGATTTCGTAGGGGCTGCTGATGCTGCTTTCAGGTTGAGTCCTCTCTTGCGGGGAAGAACTAAAATGCTCCTTGGGTTTTCTGTTGCAAGGGGACTAACTGTACTCACAAGGACGCTAATCTCATGATCTAAGTCATCTAAAGACCCACTGGATTTCAGGGGTAGGCTTTCAACATGAATTTTGGGAGTGCAGATATTCAGTACATATGAATGAGTGAATGAAATTGTGAAAAAGTAGCAAAAAAATGTGAGTAAATGAATGAATATATCTTATATACTGTTCTACAAATAGCTTTTTGTGTGCATGGGGCAGTGTGGGGGTTTGAGACAGAATCTCACTATGTATCTAGGCTGGCCTTGAACTTGAAATCCTCTTGCCCCAACCTCTCAAGTGCTGGGGTCACTGGTGTGTGCTACCATTCCCAACTGTACAAATGGAAGCAGGAGGATTGAAAGTTTGAGGCTAGACTGGGCAATTTAGTAAGACCCTATCTCAAAATAAAATTTATAAAAGGGCAAGCATGTGGCAGAACACTTGGGTAGTACACACAAGGCCCAAGTAATAATCCATACAGGATATTTCCCCATTTAAAAAATGGTGCACTGGGTGTGGTAGTTCAGGCCTGTAATTCCAGCACTCTGGGAAGCTGAAGCAGGAGGTTTACAAATTGCCAGCCTGGGGAATTTAGTAACTGAGACTAAGTATCAAAATGAAAAGAGGGCTGGGGTTGTATATCTCTGTGCAAAGGCCCTGAATTTAAAACATTCCATTTTATAGTTTAACACAAACTTATTTCTTTATTTAGGCAATCCTTCACTGATGGACATGTTTCATGCGTTCTTTTTTCCTCCTTAGTGGACATTCTTTTTGTTGGAGTCAGGGTCTCTCCATGTAGCCCAGGCTGGCCTTGAACTTGTGGCCTCTTGCCTCAGCCTCCTGAGTGCTGGGAATACAAGCTCAGACCATTGTGCCCTGCAGTGAACATCCTTGTCTGTGTATCTTTAGGAACTTGAGTGAAAATAACTACGTAAGGTCAAAGAGCATGCTTTTTTTTTTTTTTTTTTTTTTTTTTTTTTTTTTTTTTTTTTTTTTTTTTTTTTTTTTTTTTTCTGCTTGTCTTTAATTTTTGTGGATATAACCAATTTGCTGCCCAACAAGTTTGGGCCAGGTGATATGGCCTCTCACAGTTCATGGAAATGTCTTTGTCCTTGTCCAGAGTGGCATTATCCAGCTTTTCATTTCTGTTAATGTAATATGTAAAATCAGTATCTTTTTTCTATTTATACTTTAATTCTGAGTGAAATGGAATATTAGAAGTATTTTTGGTGGACATATGTACTGCCTTTGCAATGAACTGCTTGTTTCTTTCTTTATCAGAGAGTTCATTACAGTTTTTTTGTAGAAAAAAGAAATTAGTCTTTTGTTTATTATAGGTTGCTGTAAATAATTTACCCATGTCCTTTGAGTTTATGTTTTTGATATTTTTACCATACAGAATGTAAAAAAATTTCAGGTAATTAAATCTATGTGATTTCTTCTGACTAGCTTCTATATTTTGTCTTCCCTCTTCCCTTCTTCCTTCCTTGGACGTGCTAAGCCCCCTTGTGAATGCTAACTAAGCACGTGCTTTACCCCTAAGCTGTACCCTAGCTCATAGCTTCTGTGGTGTACGTCTTACTTAGAAATATTTCCCCATTTAAACACATTTAAAAACACATTTTTTATTAATGTTTTCCTACTGGGAAATACCAACTTTATTATTTGCTCAATTTCCATGTGTGTATTGAATCTGTATTCCATTTTACTCATCTATTAGTTATCTAGTAACAAGCTGGCTTAGTTACTCTAGGTGCTATTACTGTAGGTTTCGTTTTGTTTTTTTTGTACTGGAGATTGAACCTAGGGCCTTCACATTGAGCTATGTCTGCAACCCTTTTGAAATTTTTGAAATTTTGAGATGTGAAACTGTGTGAGCCGGGCGTGGTGGCGCACACCTTTAATCCCAGCACTCGGGAGGCTGAGGTAGGTGAAGCGTTGCGAGTTCGAGGCTGGTTGGGCTACAACGTGAGTGCAAGGCTGGCCTGAGCTACATAGTGTGACCCTGCCTCAAAAAAAAAAACTAGGGCTGGGAGTTTGGCTCAGTGGCTTAAGTGCCTGTCTGGCAGGTGTGAGGCTGTGAGTTCGATCCCTGGTGCTGCAAAAAAACCCTCCAAAAAACAAAAAAAACTGAAACAGACTCATCCTAGTATTTGCCTCATTGAATTGGCATTGTGTTTTTTCCGCCAGTGTTTATTGAGCATTTGTTCTGTGCTGTGCTGATGCTGGCCTTACAGAGGTGAACAGGTTGCCACTGTGTTCCAGGTATTCACCTTGGTACTAGGATTATAGTGGTGAACAAGACAGAGTCTCTGTGCACATGAAGCCTTTTCTCCTAGCAAAATATGAGCATCAAAGTAAATAAAACCTGTAGTATGTTTAGCATAAAGCCTGAAATTATGTGGATTGTTTTTAACAGTCTGTATTTTCCTATTTGAATTTCTTCTTCCATAGGAGAAGCTACTGATTTTCTGCTTTGCACTCCAGAGCGTCCTGTTGGGGAGGTAGTGTCTTGTAACCGGTCTCAGTAAGGAGTGGAACATACTTGTCAGTTTCCTGATCATTATCTTCCATGTCTAGACAGCAATCTTCCCGGGATGTTGTAAAAGAATAAAGATAAGTGTCTAAATCTAAACTAAAAAAAAAAAAAAAAAAAGCCTGAAACTATGAAATCGGACATGGTTACACTAGCCATGCTTGCCTCCTACTGGCAGCGCTTACGGTATTTTACAATTAAGATGATTGTGGCTTTTAAAAGCATCTTGGTTGATTCTTCTATAAATTAACTTTGTGCCTTATTTGTGTGTGGCAAATGTCCTTTGCCTTCATTCAAATGTTGCTTCCCAGTGTTCAGCAAGGAGCTCTGCCAGAGGCCCCCCAGTCTGACAGTGACTCTTTGTTCCAAAGTCAGCTTTTTAATTGTGATCTTTTCCTCCCAACACCCCTCCCTCTTTGGAATATACTGGGGATTGAACCGAGACAGGGTTTCACAGATGTTAGGCAAGCTCTGTACCATTGAGTTACATCCCTAGCCTTTAAAAAATTTTTTTTTATTTTGAGACAGGGTCTCACTATGTTATAGCCCAGGCTGACCTCAAACTTTTGATCCTTTTGCCTCAGCCTCCCAAGTCGCTGGAATTCTAGGCATACACCATCACACCCAGCTTGGCAACAGATCTTTATCATGCAGTCTGGCCTACAGTGTTCTTTTGTTTCACAGGCCCACCACGAGGGACCTTGTCAGGGTCCTCCTGGAAAACCAATGCCTGGTCTTTGCCATTCCTCTGGGCTACCAGGCAGTGACCCTGTTGGACACAGGAGAGGACAGTAGGGTTATGCAGATGAGTAGCTGCGTGCTGTCTGACAGGATCCTGCCCCATGAAGGCTCCCAGAATATTCTGGGGTCAATTCCAGAATGCAGGTGTGCTAGGGAAGCTCGTTCTTAAAATTTTTTTTTTTTTTTCGCGGCACCGGGGATCAAACTCACAACCTCGAGCCTGCCAGACAGGTGCTTAAGCCACTGAGCCAAATTCCCCACCCTAGTTTTTTGAGGCAGAGTCATACTGTGTAGCTCAGGCCAGCCTTGCGCTTGTGTTGTAGCTGGAACCAGCCTCGAAATCACAACGCTCCACCTACCTCAGCCTCCCGAGTGCTGGGATTAAAGGTGTGCGCCACCACGCCCGGTTTAAAAAATTTTTTTATTAGCATGTTTGCCATACATAATGCTCACATTCATCATAAGGAATTTGTACCCATACATAATATAGCTTAATTTTTAAAATTTCTATTACCCTCCCTGCCTTTCAATCCTCCTTTTACTACCCATTTACAGAGGCTGTGTTCCCATTATTTTCCTTCTATACATTAGTTTTGTTTTTGAGACAGGATCTCACTATATAACCCAGACTGGCCTTGAACTTGCTGTAGTCCTCCTGCCTAGTTTCTTTTCTTTTCTTTCTTTTTTTTTGGTACCGGGGATTGAACTCACAACCTCGCACCTGCCAGGTGAGCGCTTAGGCCACTGAGCTAAATCCCCAGCCCTATTTTTTGAGACAGGGTCTCACTATGCAGTTCAGGCTGGCCTTGAACTCACTTTGTAGCCCAGGCTGGTCTTGAACTCTCACAATGATCCTCCTGCCTCAGCCTCCTGAGTGCTGGGATTACAGGCATGTGCCACCCACATCTGGCCAAACTTGTGTGTCTCATTTCATTTAAAATTATGGTCTCAAAAAAAAAATACAATAAAAATAAAATTATGATCTCTTGGGCTGGGGATTTAGCTCAGTAGCATAAGCGCCTGCCTGGCAGGCGTAAGGTTGTGAATTCGATCCCTGGTACCAAATAAATAAATAAATAAATAAAAATAAAAATTATGGTCTCAAGGTATATCCATTTACCTACAAATGACTCAAGTTTATCCTTCTTTGTGGTAGAGTGTGTCCATTGTATGTATATAAATACCACATTTTCTTTATCCATTCATCTGTTGATGGGTATATGGGTGGTTTTCAAGATTTGTCTATTATATATTGTGCTTCTGTAAACATGGCTATGCTCATGTCACTATGGTATGATGCTTTTAACTGTTTTGGGAAGATGCCTAGAAGAGGAGTAGCTGGGTCAAATGGAACATCTAGTTTTAGTTTTTCAAGGACTCTTCATACAGATTTCCATAGTGGCTGTACCAATTCACACTCCTACCAACAGTGGAGAAGGTTTCTTTTTTCCCTGGTGTCTTCACCAGCATTTGTTATTGGTTGATTTCTTGATGATAGCCATTCTTTCTGGAGTAAGATGGAATCTGTGTCTTGTTTTAATTTGCAATTCTTGCATGACCAGTGATGTTGAGCATTTTTTCATATATTTATTTGCTGCTTATACTTTTTCATCTGAGAAGTATCTATTCATTTCAGATGCCCATTTTTGTTGTTGTTCTTTACATATTCTAGAAAATAGTCCTTTGTCTGAGGTATAGCTGGTAAAAATGTTTCCCCATTCTGTGGGTTGTCTCTTTCACTCTTCTTGGTGGTTTCTTTTGCTTTGCAAAAGCTTTTTAATTTGATATGATCCCAGTTGTTGATTGTTTGTAATATTTCCTGTGCAATTAGGATTTTGTTCATAAGGTCTTTTCCTACACCTGTGTCTTCAAGAGTTTTATTTATTCTATCTTCTAGCAGATTGTTTCTGTTTCTTATATTTAGATCTTTGATCCATTTCAATTTTAGTTTAGTGTGTGGTGAGAGATATTGGTCTAGGTTCAATCTTTGGCATGTGGAAAGCCGGTTTTCTCAGCACCATTTATTAAAGAGGCTGTCTTTCTTTTAGTGAAGGTGTTTTGGGCTAGCTTCTACCTGTAGGCCAGAACAGATTATGTGCACATCTTCCCAGCTCTGCATTCAGTGATTCACATTTATAGTTCATGATCAGCCAAAACCTATGAGTCAAGCTTTCCTGCCTCCTTCTGTGGGTGCCCTTTGGAGTCAGAACCCCAGGGAAGGACAGTTTGGGGCTGCAGCTTCCTCCTTCAGGTAAGGGCAAGTGTGGGTGCTGTCTGAGGGAAAGGCACTCAGAAAAAAGGCAACCGGTGATTCTTCTCTCTCACTCTCTTTGCCTTCCCTGGTCTATCTCCCCCCGCCCTCCCCAGTACTGGGACTTGAACTCAGGGCCTTTTCACTGAGCTCTATCCTCAGTTCTTTTTAAAATTTTTGTTTTAAGACAGGGTTTTGCTGAATTGCTAAGATGCCCAGGCTGGACTTGAACTTTTCCTCCTCCTGCTTCAACCTCCCAGAGTGCCAGGATCACAGGTGTGCATCACCATGCTGGGCTAACAAGCCCTGATTTTAACACTTTCTTTCTCTTTTGTGTCTCCTCAGGATGTGGGCTCCCTAGATGATAAGATGAAGAGCTTGGATGTGAATCAGGACTCGGAGCTCAAGTTCAACGAATACTGGAGACTGATTGGTGATCTGGCCAAGGAAATCAGGAAGGAGAAGGCCCTGGAGATCCGGAAGAAGTAGAGCCTCTGCTGGCTGGGCAGGGCCAGGCTGAACCCACAACCCCCAAATAAAGCTTCCCTCTTGACACAAATGTTTCTCATTCACATTCCACCCTGGTTTCTTCTCTTGAGACCAGGGGGCAGGAAAGCTCTGCCTTGACTGAGGGTGAGCCTGAACATTATGAGTTCCTTGAAGACAGGGAATACTATTTATCTTCAAATATTTTGCAGTGTCTAGCAGCAGGTTTTTTACTGAATAGGTGCTCAATAAATAAATGGTTGAGTAGCCGGGCGTGGTGGCGCACGCCTTTAATCCCAGCACTCGGGAGGCTGAGGTAGGCGGAGCATTGTGAGTTCGAGGCTGGCTTGGGCTACAATGCGGCACAAGGCCGACCTGAGCTACATAATGCGACCCTGCCTCAAAAAACCAGGGCCGGGAGTTTGGCTCAGTGGCTTAAGCGCCTGCCCTGGCAGGCGCAAGGCTGTGAGTTCAATCCCCGGTGCCGAAAAAAAAAAAAAAAAAATAAATGGTTGATGAATGAATATACAAAAGATAAAGGAATTGAGGGCAGGTTAGGTGGCTTCTGTATCACCAAGTGGCTCCTGTGACTGAGTAGCATGGTTCTGGCTCCAGTTGGTAAAACTTATTCCTAGAGTTGTCCCTGATGACAGTGATGGCATGGAATGTGTGTCATGGGCTTGCTATGTCAAGCACAGGTTGAACATTTTACCTGCAATCAGCTGGGTGTTGTGGTGTATGCCTATAATCCCAGCACTTGGGAGGCTGAGGCAGGAAGATCTCTACCAGTTTGAGGCCACCCTGAACTATACCTTGAGACCCAGTCTCAAAAAACAAGACAAAACAAAAAACAAAAACCCAAGCTGGACGTGGTGGCGCACACCTTTAATCCCAGCACTTGGGAGGTTGAGGTAGGAAGAGTGTTGTGAGTTCGAGGCCAGCTTCGGCTACAACTCGAGTGCAAGGCCGGCCTAAGCTACATAGTGCGACTCTGCCTCAAAAAAGTAGGGCTGGGAGTCTGGCTCAGTGGCTTAAACACCTGTCTGGCAGGCACGAGCTTGTGAGTTCAATCCCTGGTGCCGCAAAAAAAAAAAAAAACCAAAAAGAGAAAACAAAATTAAAAAATAAGTTCCCCAAAACATGTTATCTACATTATCTTAGTTAATCCTCACAACCCTCAATGGAGGTAGTATTTTATATTTTATTTTTTGTACTGGAATCTGATCCTAGGACCTTCTCACTAAACTCCATCCCCAACCCTTTTTATTATTTTATTTTGAGGTAGGGCCTCCCTAAAGTCACTCAGTTGCCCAAACTGTGTTTTAACTTGTAATCTTTCTCCCTCAACCTCCCATAGTGCCACCATGCCTGGCTCTGGTAGGTAGTTTGTTTTTCTTTTGTTGTTTTTTGAGACAGGGCCTCACTATGTAATTCAGGCTGGTTTTGAATTATGGAGATCCATCCTGCCTCTGTCTCCCAGTCACTGGGATTACAGGTGTGCCCCACCACATTCAGCTCAGGTAGGTAGTATTTTTAAAACCTATGCAGAAGGTGAGGAAACATAAACTACAAAGACAAGAATAACTGGAACTGGGTTAAAATTCCAGAGCCACTGACTCATTCTCCACTCCCCACAAGGATACTTGGGAGCACAGGTCCCTCCTCTGTTGCTCCCTCCCCAGCAAGGGTGAAGCCGGAGGAGGAGGAGGCCTGTCCACACTGTTCAAGGCGTGGTGGTGCTGCAGGAATCAGCACTGGTGGGCATGGCACTGCTGCTCGCCCTGTGGGTTACTGGCTTGAGGGCTTGCAGTTTGTTGGCGCCTCAGGAGAGAGCAGGGAGTGGGGCAGGGTAGGGCGGGGCCATAGGGCTGTTGTCATAGCTGCCTGTGTCCTTGAGGGCAGTAAGGAGTCCAGAGGAGCTCTGGGTGAGACAAGCCCCAATCATACTCCGTGAAAGGAGTGTCCCTAAGGGGTACCACCCACTGAGGGCCCCCAGACAGTGATCTCAGAGTGACCCCCAGGTTGGGTGCTGTTGGCAGACATTCCAAAGGAGCTCCAGGTAAGGAGGGACAGATCAATGAGACACCCTGGCCCAAGACTGCTCAGAGGGGCAGCGGACCAAGCCAGTCTCTGAGGTACCCTCAGATGGGAAGGCCTTTGGGGGAGGGTCCCCAAAGTGAAGCCCTTCACAAAACTCTCTGAGACCCTTGTACATGGGAGCTTCTGTAAGTGGAGACCTAAAGTACAGGAGAGCCCTAGATATGGGATATAGGCTTTGCACTCAAAGGGCCCCCAGGGGCTTTGGCTTGGGGCCCCACCCATCCTTCCCTGACCCAAGCAAGGTACCCCACTGAGTGGGCAGGTGAAGAGGCCACTTAGGTTAGCACAGTCCAGGGTCCCTAGGGTAACACCCTGGGCCCTGGATTGGAAGGTGGGTGCTGCAAACTGCTGCAGGGTTAGGGAAGACATGGGACTCAATGGAGGCAGGGCTTGTATCCCAACTAGTTTGGAGAGATTGTCAGCTCCCAGGTAACTCATCTGGGCCTTGAATATGTGCACCAAAGACTGATGGGAAGTCAAGTTTGAGCTGTGTGGCTCCCTCTGCCACGGTGAGCTTCTCAGGCTCTTCCTCCCGCATTCATCTGTCTGCCATCAAGATTGGGAAAGCCTCTGGGATTTGGGTAGGTTTGAGTGTCACTATTTAAATTAATTGGCCCAGGTTGGGAGGACAGAGAGGGGAAGGAGGGGGAAGAGAGAGCATGAGAGAACCAGAACAAGCCATGCAGAGGCTTCTGTGGACCTCTTTCAAGTCTGTCATCCTCTTCTGTTCTCAATCTTGCTGTTCCTTCTTTCCTAGCTACTGAGACTCTCTCTTGTTTCACCACAGTATCTCTAACCCCACATCTTCCTCCAGCCCTCGTTCTCTTCTATTCCTGTGACTCCATGTGCTGGTCTGGGGCCAGGGGCATCCCAGCCCCAGCACTCTATGATTCTTTCCTCCTGGCAGGGGTAGGACAGGCTCTGAGCTCTGGTTGATGGAGGGTGGGGCCCAAGATGCTGGCTCCCAGCCCAGGAAGGCGCAGCCTAGCAGGGGCGGTGAGGGATGAGGCCCAGCCTGCCCTTCCCTCCTCCCCGCCTCCCCTCCTTTCCCTGAGGTATATGAACTGAGCCCAGGTGAGCTGGCTCCTCCCGTCCAGTCTCAGCGGTTGCCAGCAGGTAAGGAGACCCAGCACTTTTCATCTGGAAGCTCCTGAACTCCAGTTTAGAGACATTACATTGTCCAGGTTGGCAGGTGTGTGGGGGGGCACCTGTGCCTGTGCTTCCTGTCTTCTAGGGCAGAGCTGGAGACTGGGCCCTGGAGCTTGGGGTGTGGGCATTCAGGTGACTTGGGGAGGTAGGGAGAATGAGGCTGAAGTAAGGCCCAAGGGATTCCCTCTGCTTGGGTGAGGCCTTAGTCCTGAAGCCTGGGGAGGAACTGGGGCTGTGCAGAGCCAAAGGGAGCCACTGAGAAAGAAGGCTGACCTCCCCCTCATCTCAGGGCTTCCCTTCCTCTAGGTGGACCATGAGCCATCAGCTCCTCTGGAGCAGGCTATAGGACGACGAAATTTTCACCAAAGGGCCAAGTGCCTGGGCACCATGGGACAGTGTCGGTCTGCCAACGCAGAGGTAGGCCCATTCACTCTTGGCCGGTTTTTCTGTTTCCACACTCCTCCCCTCTGTTCTGAGAGCCTATGTCTCCTAGGATTGTGCCTCTCACACTGGCCTTGCCCTGTGCCCAGACCTTGCCAGTGAGGCCCGAGTCCTCTCCCTGACGCCCACACAGGGAGGTGTGGATGGAGTCCTGGGAGGAGGTCTGGACAGGCGCTGGGACCTGCTCTGCCTACTGCTGGAGGTGGCCAGGAGGGAGGCCTTGCCCAATCTGTGGCCCGAGGCAGGAGCCACTTGGTGTTGGAAGCTGGGGCAGGGGTGAAGGAGAGGGGCTGGGGCGGGCAGGGTGGTGGCCTTCCAGCTGGGTTCTGCTCTGTTGGCTTTGCCAAGGATCCTAGGGAAGCAGTGTGTCTGTCGTGGGGTGGGTGGTGCAGCCTAATGTTCTGCCTCCTGCCCGTAGGATGCCCAGGAATTCAGTGATGTGGAGAGGGCCATTGAGACCCTCATCAAGAACTTCCACCAGTATTCGGTGGAGGGTAGGAAGGAGACGCTGACTCCATCTGAGCTCCGGGACCTGGTCACTCAGCAGCTGCCCCACCTCATGCCGGTACTGACTAGACTCCACCCCCACAGTCCCCTGACCTCCCAAGCAAGTGCTCCAAGACTTACCCATGCTGGGACTGGCAGCCCCAAGCCTTCCCCCTTGCCAGTGCCAGGTGGCTCAGGCCCTGCTGCCTGCTCCCGGGCAGGGTGGGGTGGGAAGATCTGAAAATGCCACCTTGCTGAGCTATGGTATCTTCCCTTCCCTCAGAGCAATTGTGGGTTGGAAGAGAAAATTGCCAACCTGGGCAACTGTAATGACTCTAAACTGGAGTTTGGGAGCTTCTGGGAGCTGATTGGAGAAGCAGCCAAGAGTGTGAAGCTGGACAGTCCTGTTCCAGGGAGTTGAAGACCCCCTCCTGGAATTCTTGGGGGAATGTTGCAGAGAGGGCATCTTAGAGACTGTGGGCTTGGAAATAAAATTTCTCTCCAGCACTACCCCACTATTCCCCATCCTGTACCTCCTCGTCCTTGCAGAGTTTGGGTTTATGACTGCCTCCCCCAGGGATTGTGCACTCTGTCCTGGGAGCTCATGGGTCTAGGAGCCTTTTCACTAAGGGAAGCTCAGGGGAAGGTTGGGGCCTGGGAGGGTACAGAGGAATAAGCGTGGTGTACGGGCAAATGATTTGGTAGTAGGGCAGGGGCAGGGAGGACCTGGGCTATGGGACATGATTAGGAGAATGGGCTGGGAATGTGGCTGGACATTGGTACTGAACAGAGTATCTGAGAACCTACTCCTCTTTGTCTCCTCTCCAAGCTGAACTGTAGCTGCTTGTCTGGTATTATTCCTTCCTACATCCAGCCCTGCCCTGGCCTCCACTCTGGACTCTGTCCTTGGCCTAGGGGAGGAGAGAAGGGAGTAGGCTCAGAGAAGAGGCTGAGGAAGATGTGATTTTGGTGTGGGAGGATTTGGGGGTGCTTGGACATTCACAGAATGATTATTGTTTTGTATCATTTGATTAATAAAAAAATTGAAAAAAAGTAAAAGGTGTCTTGATTGGATGTCCTTAGGGTCCCTGGGTGAAGGACTCTTGGGGACTGAGTCAGGGGTTCTTGGGGTGGGTCATACGAAGCTTGGCAATCGGAGTGATGAGTGCACTTTCTCCATGGATTTGGGTCAAGGGTTGTGCAGGCCCAAAAGTCGAAAAGCCAGTTCTCTCTGCAGGCCAGTGTGCTTGCATGTGGCCCTGGATAAGAGATGGAGATGCGCATGTGTGTGCCCCAGCATCTGGGGGAAAGGACATAAGTCCACGTGTCCTGGGGCCTGGCTAACTAATGACAAAGGAAACATGGGGCTGAGGAACAGGCTCACTGGCATTTTGAATCCTCACTTTACACTTTTGTCTGTGAAGATCTGGGTATACTCTTGGCATATGTTACCTGTAAAGTGGGGGTATGGATGGTCCTGCTCTTGTGGCAGTGCTGGGAGGGTGGCATGGCTCATCCTATGGGTGGACACAGCCAGCACCTGTGGACATCACTGGGGAAGTGGGCAGGGATCCTCTCTGGTTTGTTTGTGGTCCTGCTATGGGGAGGTGCAGCTGCCATTTTCTAGGTTACCTGAGGGAAAGCTGGGAGTGGGAGTTTGCAGAGAAGCCTTCTGCTGTGTATGAGGGCTTGGGGAAGGGTCTCAGGGGAGCTCGGGTTGGGTTGAACTGGAGAGGGAAGACCAGAGCCAGCCTCTGGATCCTGGGTATCCACAATCAGGTGTTAGTACGAAAATCCCAACAGCGAGGAAGTTTCTGTGGTCAGCTAGGTGGCTTGGAATGCTAACTGAACTTGTCTGTTGGGGACCCCTGAAACTGGCCTTCCAGTGACCCAGGTGAGAAGGATAGGTGACAGTCCTTCCCTTCCTTCCTCCACCTAGTCAGGCTCTGCTCAGGCCCTGAGGGCTTAGGAGGGTGGAGTTGGGGAGGGCCAGCTACCACCACTCAGTCTCCTGTAGGGGTAGAAGGGTATTAAAAAAGGTGTGTATCCCTTTAACAAGGGCCCAACCCCAGGGCCAAGCCAAGAGGGAGCTCAGTCACTACCTCCCCACCGAGCCAGCTCAGCCGGGCAGGCCCAGGAGGGAGTGGGACAGAGTCTGGGAGTGCAGCGCGGCGGGGAGGAGTCCTGGCTGGGCTGAGCTGGGGAGCTGCTGGGCAGTGCCAGAGCCCGGACCCCAAAGCCCTGCTGGACAGGAGGTGGACCGAGGAGGCAGGTGAGCACCCCAGGGCCAGCCCGGGAGGTGCGGGGCTGCCAGAGGGACCCTGCAAGTTTGAGAGGCCGGGAGAAGGGGCTTTAAGGGGACCTGGGGAGAAGGGTCTTGGCTGAGACTGGAAAGGAAGATTTTGTTAATTATTAACTTTCTTCAAAGGCCAGTTTGGGAATGGGAAGTCCTGGTGAGATTGGGGGCTGGGTGGAGCTTCCAGAGGAGTGGATGGGGGCGTTGATGAGACCCTCTCCCGGACCAGCAGATGACTGGGCTCCTCTCCAGGGACTGGGACAGTGGGCACAGCACTCCGGAGCTTTGCCCGCAGCTGCTGATCCTTCCCAGACAGAAAATGGCAAGTGCGCGTTGGTGGGGGTTGGGGGCTCTTCTGACCTTGAATGCAGGCCTCGCTAGGCTCTAGAAGCTGGGTCTGTGTTGGAAGTACTGGGGCCCAGGAGGAACCAGGGAGAGCCCAAGGGGACTGAGAGAGGAGGCGGGGGCTGAGGTGGCTTCTCTCCCACCTAAAGACCCAGGCAGATCCCAGACACAGGCCCCACTCTGCTGAAGGAATGGATCCCTGGGAGGCACTTGGGTGAGGCCCTGGGGAGAAACCTGGAAGAGGGAGAGAGAGAGAGAGAGAGAGAGGGAAGGGGCCTGGACCTGAAATTGGCTGCTTCTCCACCTTAGGACCCAGGCAAGTTCTTGCTTGACTTGTTTTGCCTTTTCTGGGGGAGCCACCTGCATTACGCAAGCCTTCTTCCATCCAGTCCAGCTGAGGGCAGGGTGATGGAGGGGGGTTTCAACCTTTCCCCATGGACTGGCGAAGAGCTGTCTGAGTGTTGGTCAGGGTAGCAGTAGTTGTGTGTGTGTGTGTGTGTGTGTCTCCCCTTACCAAACTCCTCCAATTTCACTTGTCTGGAAAAAAATTTCAGAGGACTCTACCTCTTATTCTGAAAGTGAAAGTGGGTAGTAGGTAAATGGGTTATTCACGCAGAGGGGATAAGGAATGGAAGAGTTCTTTCCTCTACGTGTGTGAATGAGAAACTGAGTCCTTCGAGGTGGGGAAGGATGAGGCAGGGGTACCTGTGTGAACAATTAGCCTTGTGCAACTGGGAAAAGCATACAGGGAGTTGGGCATGGTAGTGCATGCCTATAATTCCAGGAGTTGAAAGGCTGAGCCAGGACGAGAGAGTGCAAGGCCAGGCAGTGCTACATAGTGAGACCTTGTCTCAAAAAATCCAACCAACTACCAGGGGCGTGGTGGCGCACGCCTTTAACCTCAGCACTTGAGAGGCTGTGGCAGGAGGGTCACTGTGAGTTTGGGGCCAGCCTGCACTACATAGTGAACTCAAAGGCCAGCCTGAACTACACACAACACCCTATCTAAACAAAAAAAGACCAACTAACCAACCAGTTACTCAGCCAACCAAATGAATGAACAAACAAACCAAAGCATGTACCAGAGCAGAGAAGGGGTCTGTTGAGGTTGGAGAGATTCTTTTGAAACAGGCTTGCAGATAGAGCTTGCATTACCAGTCCAGGTCAGATTGCCCCTTTCTGTGTGTTGAAGGCATTTGGGCCAGATGAGTGAATTAAGAAGGCAACAACTGAATGAATAAATGAGAGGATGGATGCCTTAATGCATAAGAGAATGAATGAGAGTGAATCAATGATTCAGGGAATGAATGTGTAAGCAAATGAATGGCAAATGAATGGATTTGAGGTAGATAGAACAGACACAGAGAATGTGAAACTTCGGTCTGAAAAGGGCTAGGCTCTAGTGAGGACAGTGACTAGTAGGAATAGGAGTTTGGGGACATATCCCAGTGAAAGGTAAAAAATGAAAGACACCTGAGGGTTGGGAAGAGGCTAACTTTGGAGGATGCAGCAGATATTCAGGATGCACACTAAAGAGAGCTGGAGAGTTGGGGGCGAGTGGGAGTCAGAACCTGGGGGTGAGAGGGGAGGCCTTCAGTCCCTGATACACAGGGGCATGCTGTTAGGGCAATTTGGGCTTTTGGAGAAGTCAGCAAGTTGGGTTCAGGTGGGTGGGGGGAGGAGCCTCCTGTTGCTCAATGATGAATCAGCCTAGAGGAGATGATGAGAACACTGGGGGAGGGGTGGGGCCTGCAGTGAGTGGTCCCTTTGAGGGACAAGTGGTCCTCCTGTTTCTGCTTGTTGGAAAGCTCCAGGCTCATATCTGCTGGTGGCAAAATCAAAGCAAGGATGACCTCCTAGCCTCCCTTCTGGGACAGAGCTTATGGGACCGCACATCTGCCCTTCTCCATGCTTGGGATCCTCAGGCCCAGCTGCTGGCAAGATTGGGTGGCTGTGTGATGGGTGGGGTGGCAGAGCCTGTCTCTTGGCTTCCAGGAAGGCAGGAGAAAAAGAGTAATGATGTCTGCTAGGCCTGCTCTGCCCTGCCTTCAGAAAATCCTCTGGAAAAGCGCTTGGTCAGATGGTTATTTCAGTGTTGGCCATTTTATAAGGAGCAGGTGTGGAGGGGCAGCTTCTTGGGAGTGCCTGGGGATGGAAGACCAGGGACACCGAAGCAACATCTCTGAGTCACCCAGCACTCCTGAGGGCAGGGAGCTGAGCTGGCTTTTGGGTGCTCTGTGTGTCCAGAGGTCAGGCAGGGCTTGGGATGGGTTGAAGAAAGGCAAGTGGAAGGAGAGGCGACTGACCCACTGGCAGGGCAGCAGAGGTGCAGCACTCAAAACACCCATTTTCTTCTTCTTCTTCTTCTCTTCCTCTCCTCTTCTTCTTCCCCATAGGATCCTTCTTCGAAGGAACAAGCCTAGGATGGTTAAAGTGGGGTGAAGTCCCCAAATTCTCTCCCTCTCCCAGAGCTTGCTGTGGAATGAGCTTGGCGCAATCCTTCCTGAAATGGGCACAGCTTCCAGAATCACCAGAAATGCTGATCACTGGCCTGGGCTACTCTCTCCCTCTTCAAGGGCAGCATAGCAGACAGTCATGGGTTGAAAAAGAATTTTCCTCCTTGTTAAAAGTTAGAGGATTTGTGTGAATGTCTGACAAGGGACAAAAACTGAACCACACAGTTACTTAACAAATAAAGAGTATGGAAAGATTATGGTTCCCAGCAGTCCCGGTGTTGTATGTCATCCTTCCAGCCACAGACCAGAGTGGTTAGGTTGTTGAGGGACAGGACAGCAGGGTTTCCCAGCAGACAGGCCCCAGCCTGACCCCTCTCCTTTTCCAGTGTCCTTCCTTTTTGTATCCTGACCTATTTACTTGCTCCTACCCTCATCCTTCAAAAAAAGCTCCTTACGGAAAGAGCTTAGAAAAGTGGTCAAAAGCCTGGTATCAGGGCTGAAAGAAGGTGAAATATTTCTAGAATATCTCCCTTAAGCAAGGCACTGGGCCAGGGGAGACCCAGAGACTAAAAGGAAGGCAGCTGAACTTTCAGGATTTAGAGGTGTCATCAAGTCCATGAGCTTTGCCATTAGGTTCAGACAATACAGTGGCCCCAGCACGTACACACGGACATATCTGGGAGTCAAAGAGGGCTGCACTGAGGGCAGAGGTCAAGGCAGCCTTCCTGTAGGAGGCATGGTTTGGGCAGGGCCAGAGCCATGAGATGGTTTCTGGCAGAGTGGGCACAGCAACAGGCACAGCAGCAAGAATGACCATGGAGAGCACAAAGCAAGTGGCAGGGGCGAGAGGTAGCAGCAGGGCCCAGCAAAGGGAATCTCCTACACCAGACTGTGCGTGTGCAGGCCTGTAGGGCAGGAGGCTGTGTCCTTGCTGTGTCCACCTCCCCTTGCTGTGACCAGCTGAGAGAAGGCGACTGGTGCTCATCCCTTGGCTCGAGGGTGGGAGGGGAGTCTGATTTGCCAGGGTTGACTTGGGAGGGCTCTGGGTATAGGCGGCGACTCGCAGAGTAGAACCGCCTGTTGCCCTCATATCCTGTTATTCAGAAGGCTGTATCCGCTTGGAATGTGAGTGCCTTTTGTCCTGGATTAGAGGGTGACAGAGTTGCAGCTGCTGTGTCCAGGGTCTGTCTTCAGCTGTGGCAGAACCGGGCCTGGCTCTTCATTAGGTAATGGAGTAGCGGGTGTCCCTGTGTCTTACAGTCTATCTAGGGGTGGTTGGGTGGGTGGGGTAAGGCTGGCAGAGTGTGGGTGTGGTGCGCAAAATCTAATTTGTTGGATCAGGGCCTTGTTCTTTCCTGAGGAAGGGTAGTCATGGCCTGAGTCCCTGGATTTGCTGCCTTGGAGCCTGGAGAAGGGGTTGGGGTTCTCCTAGGCCCCTCATTCCTCCCTTGCTACCTGAGGCTGGGGTTTCTGCAGTGCTGAGGGTCGGAGACAGAGCCCTATAGCCTTGGCCCCCGTCTGCCTTGGCCCTGTCTGCCTTGGCCCATCCTAGCAGTTTCTAGCTGTGCTTGCCCCCAGGGCCCTGGGTTGACAGGCTAAGTGCAATCAGCAGGCAGGGCCGGGCAGTTAGTTCCCTCCTCCTCTTCCCATAGAAACCTCTTGCTCCTGAGCCAGTAGTGTCAGCCTAGAGCTGGGGAAAGACCTGGAGAACCTGTCCAGGCAGTTGATCTGGGAAGTGTCTGGATTAGAGGAACCACATAGCTGTCATTCCAGGGCCACCTCCTCATCCCTGGGTTTCTCTTCACCACCTCTTCCCTTTTCCAGAGGACTGGTTGCCCTGGGGTTGCTGAGGGTCAAGGGTAGGTGCCTGTTGGAGGCTTGGCCTATGGGGTCTCTTCTCATCTCCCTCCTTGTGATGCCCAGGCCAGTGAAGAGCTGAAGGAGAAAGATGGCGGACCACTACACGGAGCTGGAGAAGGCTGTCATTGTCCTGGTGGAGAACTTCTATAAATATGTGTCTAAGTATAGCCTGGTCAAGAACAAGATCAGCAAGAGCAGTTTCCGCAAGATGCTCCAGAAAGAGCTGAACCACATGTTGACGGTGTGCCCCTCTCCTGCGGGTCTGGTCTCTCCCCTTCCCACCCTCTCTGGGTGCTCTTCCCCATGGAGGCCGCTGTCCTTCCTGTTTCTCCCCCACCCCAGAACCCCTTTTTGCCCCCTGACAGGTCTCTGTCTTCTCAGCGTACCCAGGCTGAGCCAGTGAGGGCTGTCTTTGCCTTTTCTCAGGGGACAGCTGCCCAGGCTCCATTCTGGGACTCTGCCTTGTGTTCTGTATGGGGGCTCTCTGGGGCTGCTGCCTACAGTATTTCTGACCCCTGGTTCCCCTGCAGGACACCGGAAACCGAAAGGCCGCTGACAAGCTCATCCAGAACCTGGATGCCAACCACGATGGGCGCATCAGCTTTGACGAGTACTGGACCTTGATAGGCGGCATCACCAGCCCCATCGCCAACCTCATCCGCGAGCAGCAGAAGCAGAGCTAGAGGCCCAACCTGCCGGCCCTGGTGTCCTAGCCTCCCTCAGTCTCTGTGGCCCTTCCAGCCCCTTTCTTCCTTCTCCCTCTGGATGTCTCCTGACCCTTGCTGAACAGTGCGGGGGGAGAAGTCAGGGTCCCTTGTGAGTGTCTCAGTCTGAGGATGCTTTTCTCAGGGTCTCAGCGCCAGGAGCTAGCAGACCCTCAGGGCTCCTCTATGAGATCTCAGTGCTGTTGGGGATGCCCAAAATTTCCTCATCTGTTCAGTCCGTTTGCCCTTCCAACACCTGATGTTCCTGTCTGGTTCCTGTCTGATTCTGGGTCTGTCCTGACACCCAGAGGCAAGTTTACTGATGAGGTCTCTGCTGCACCTGGTGGCAGCAGCAGAGACCTTTCCCTTTCCCTCGGATCATCCTGGGGTGGGGTGGAGGGGAGAAGCACTTTCAGGGACTCCCCTCCAGCAGCCTCTGTCTGGGAATGAGCTACACAGGGCTGAGTGCCTCCCTCTGCTCAGCCACTGAAATAGTGGCAATAAAAGCTGAATTTGGCATTTGCATCCCGTTGTTTGGTCCCTTTGTGGTGCTTGTTGAACCCTTCACACTCCTTGGAAATGTCTTCTGCCTTGGTGGTTGTTTCCTGGACCTCGAGACCAGGAAGAATCTCAGACACAGACCCCAAAGGTAGGGCAAGATGAAAGCCACAGCTCCTGGATCCCAGGAACCGCTACCATTCCTGGACCAGCAGCTCCTTCCCTCTTGCTCCGTGAAGGGCCTGAGGCTACATGTCACCATCTCCAGGTTCTTATAATACAGACTTAGATTCATGGTCAGGTACATGCCAGGTCTCATTTAGTCCTCACTGCATTTCTTTAAGAAGGGCCATGCATAGCATGGAGGCTTTGACACCTCATCACTAGGTTATCCTAATACCCAACAGAGTTGTGGGATAGGAAAGTAGGGATATGCAGGAGAAGAGTGTGGGAGGCCAGAGGGAAAAAGGAAACATGATTTGCAGCCACTGGAGAGAATAATACCAGTTTTTTTTTTTTTTTTTTCCAGCACCGGGATTGAACTCACAACCTCATGCCTACCAGACAGGCACTTAAGCCACTGAACCAAACTCCTGGCCTGAGAATAATGCCAGTTTTTACTTCTCTACCGCATTTGCCAGAATGAACATGGCAGGAAACAGCTTTCAATGCTTTGGATTAGGGGTTTCCAGATGGGAGCAATGGACCCCAAGTTTAAGGATTCCCAAAATATGTACAGGCACATTTACTCATCTTCAACCTTCTAAAACTCTTCTTCTGGGCCAGGGATTTAACTCAGTGGTGCCTGCCTGGTAGGCATGAGGTTGTGAGTTTGATCCCCAGTACCAAAAACAAAACAAAGCAAACAAACCAAAAAACCCCCAAAACCAAACAAAACAAAACAAAAAAACCTCTTCTTCCTAGGCAAAACAGGCTAGTTGTCCAGGTATTGCACTGACCTTCCTTACCCACCTCCCCAGGACAATAACCTTTCCCCAATTAAAAGTGAAAGGCATGTTCTTTATGTGTGCTAAATATTACTATGTGGCCTGAATCAGTGATAAAGAAATCTGTTCACATTTGTGTGTATGAGCTCTCTATCTATCTATCTATCTATCTATCTATCTATGTATCTATCTATATCTATCCCTCCATCCATCCATCTACCCATCCTATCTGACCATACATTTGTCTATCCATCTGCCCAGCCACCCCATCTATCCATCTATCCATCCATCCATCCATCCATCCATCCATCCACTTATCCCTCCATCTGTCCTGTCTGGCTGTCCATCCATCTGTATATCTGTTCATCTGTCTACCCACCCACCATCTGTCCATCTTCCATCCATCCATCTTGGCAACAAAACCACCAACAACATAAATTTACCCTACTTTTAAGTGTTATGTTACAGTACTATTAACTATATGCACATTGTACTTAAACTTTTTAAAATTTAATTTTTTTGTTTTTTAATTTAAAGAATCAGCAAGTTTTGCCTGCCCTGACCTCGAGCTCCCAGGCTGATGTGACTGTCTGGCCTCAATGTCTGGGGTATCTGAGACTATGGGCTATGTATGCACATTGTAGTATACAACATCTCTCTAACACTTTATCATCTTCATGACTAAGTACACATATTGAACAGCCCTGTTTTCCTCTACCCGAGTAAACATCATTCTATTTTGAGTTCCTATGAGTTTATTTGTTAGGTAAGATTGAAAAGTACAGTGAATGCTTAAGTAAAAAAAAAGTACAGTAAAAGACACATTACCATCAATCCCCCAAAATATTTCCCCTCATTTCAAATGTAACTAACCCATTATTCTTTCCAAAGTCCTTTTTTTTTTTTTTTTTTTGCGGCACTGATGATCGAACTCACATCTTCACGCCTGCCAAACAGGCGCTTACGCCACGGAGCCAGACTCCCAGCCCTAGTTTTTTTGCAGCAGAGTCGCACTATGTAGCTCAGGCCGGCCTTGCGCTCGCATTGTAGCCCAAGCGAGCCTCGAACTCACAACGCTCCTCCTACCTCAGCCTCCAGAGTGCTGGGATTAAAGGCGTGTGCCACTTCCAGGCTCTCCGGAAGTCCTCTTTCCTGAGTATTTTTGTTACACAGTTGCAGCTGCCTCATTGTCCTGAATTAATTAAAAATGTTTACCTTCTGTGGTCATCTTGACTTTGGTGCCAGATCGGGAGAATAAGGTGAATGAAGACTCACCGTAATGTTTTTACCAGCCTGACTTTCTCTTGGATGGCACTTGGCAATGGCATTCACTGACTGCATTTTTGATTGCATCTGGTAAAGGCACTCATGGAAAATAACTTTTAGTACTGCTCTAGAAATTTATTTTACTTTTTTTGAAAAGTCTTCATACTGTTTTCCACAACTTTGCACCATTTTACATTTCCACTAAGACTGTATAAAGATTCTACCTTCTCATCAGCATTTGTTATATTCGTTTTTATTTATTTGATGCTAGGAATTGAACCCAGGGGCATTGTCTTTTTTTTTCTTTTGAGACAGAGTCTCATTAAGTGGCCCAGGCTTGGCTCAAATTTGTGATCTTCCTGCCTTAGCTTCTCGAGTAGTTGGGTTTACAGTTGTTCATTAGCATATTGGCTGTATTTGCTTTTTTTATTTTATGTTTTTGGATAGCAGCCATCCTAATGAGTGTAAGAATGCTATCTTATTGTGATTTATTTTTAATTGACACATGACAGTTACATATATCCATGGGGTATAGTGCTGTGTATGTATATATATATATATATATATATATATATATATTTTGTTTGTTTGTTTTTGTTTTGTTTTGTTTTGTTTTGTTTTTGAGACAGGGTGTTGCTATGTAGTTCAGGCTGGCCTTGAACTCACTGTGTAGCCCAGGTTGGCATGAAACAACTCATGGTGATTCTCCTGCCTCAGCCTCCCAAGTGTTGGGATTACAGGCATGTGCCACCATGTTTGGCTTTACAGAGGATATTCTGACCCATCTATGCAATGTACAATGATCAAGTCAGGTTAACTAGCCTTTATATCACTTCAAACATTTATCATTTCTTTCTGTTGGTAATGTTAAAAAAAAGTCCTCTCTTGTTTTAAAATGAAAAAAAAAAAAAAAACCCCGATCATACAGAATTTCAAAACAGAATAATAGGAGACTAACAATAGTTAATATATTGTGTATTGCTATCTTCAGAGTAAATTGTTCGTATTACAGGATATGGACATGAAAAAATGATCAAACAATTGAACAGTGAAAGCACAAACTGTTCTTTTGTTTTGTTTTGTTTTTGGCATCAGGGATTGAACTCAAAACCTCGTGTGTGCCAGGCAGGTGCTTAGGCCACTGAGCTAAATCCCCAGCCCTATGTTTTGAGACAGGGTCTCACTATGCAGTTCAGGCTGGTCTTGAACTCACTTTGAAGCCCAGGTTGGTCTCCAACTCACAATGATCCTCCTGCCTCAGCCTCCTGAGTGCTGGGATTAAAGGAAACTGTTCTTTTTTGATGAACTAACAGATTAATAGTATAGTTATCTATCTTGTGTATATATATGTGTGTGTATATATATATATATATATATATATATACTTTTCCCTTCTTTCTTTTCTTCTTTCCCCTATCCCAATTGTTTTTTCCTTTTGAGCAGTTTCTTTCCCTGTCACTTTCACAATATCTATTATATATTTTTAATCTTATTTACTGTTTCAGTTTTTTTACACTAGGGAGACAATATGATATTTACACATGGGAGTCTGACTTATTTCACCTATGAGTATGATCTCAAGTTGCAACCATTTACCTATAAAAGCCTCAAGTTTATCCTTCTTTGTGGCTGAGTAGTACTCCACTGCATAAAAATACCACATCTTTTTTATCCATTCCTCACTCAATGGGCATTTAGGTTATTTCCAAGATCTAGCTAAAGCAAATTGTGCTGCTATAAACATGGGTGCACATATGTCACTGCGGTATGATGTTTTCAGTTCTTCTGGGAAAATACCCAGAAGAGGAATTAGCTATTCATTTTTTTTTTTTTTTTGAGACATGGTCTTGCTATATAGTTTAGGTTGGCCTTGAACTCACTATGTAGCCCAGGCTGACTTTGCAGCAATCCTCCTGCTTCAGTCTCTCAAGTGCTTTGATTATAGGCATGTACCCCCATGCCTGGCTTTCTTTTAGCTATTTTTGAAATATACTGTAAATTACTGTCAGCTGTAGTCACTTTGCTGTAGAACACTTGAATTTAATTTTCCTATCTAACTCTATTTTGATAACCATTCACCAGTCTTCCTTTATCACCCTTCTCCCCTATCCTCCATTGAGGTTTTGACTTGCACTTCCCTGATAAGGTGATAAGATGGAGTATCTTTCCATGTGCTGTGGCCATTTGTGTATCTTCTTGGAGCAATGTCTCTTCAGGTCCTTTACCGATTTTTTTTTTTTTTTTTTTTTTTTTTTTTTTTTTTTTTTTTTTTTTTTTTTTTTTTTTTTTTTTTTTTTTTTTTTTTTTTTTTTTTTTTTTGTGGCAGTAGGGTTTGAACTCACAACCTTGCCCCTGCCAGGCAGGTGTTTAAGCTGCTTAGCCAAACTCCCAGCCTAGTTTTTTGAGGCAGGGTCGCACTATGTAGCTCAGACCGGCCTTGTGCTCATGTTGTAGCCCAAGCCGGCCTCGAACTCACAAAAACGCTCCTCCTGCCTCAGCCTACCGAGTGCTGGGATTAAAGGCGTGCGCCCGGCTCCCTTTACCGATTTTAAAAACTGGGTTTGTGGTTATTGGTGGTGAATTGTAAGCATTCTTCACATAATTATGTGTATTATTATTATTACTATTTTTTATTTTAGACAAAAGAAGAACAAGAAATCAAGACATAACAATTTCACCCCAACCAACAAAACAGCAGCAATCATCAGCATACTGGATATTCCCGAAAATTATTTAAGGCAAAAAAATACAGACATGAAACATTATCTAATTGTTAACACAATTGTTTTCAAATGAACATTTCACATTAAAGATAAAATCTGAAGGTGACCCTAAAAAAATTACATTTTACTCTTTTTTCTCAGTCACACCAAATTTTTTATATACATAGATTTTGTTTCAGATGACAAGATACTCTACCCAGAGGATCCCAAGAACTCCACACCTGTCTTTTTGTGACAGCAATGTATTGAGGTCTCCCAATACAGTTGTATTAAGGCTTACTTGATTTTTCATGTGGATTAATAATTGTTTTATATAAATGGGTGGACTAGTATTTGTTACACATTATCTCTTAGTCTTAAGATTATTCCCTTACCAGTATATAACGACAAGTGCAAGGTGTTTGTCTCTCGAAATCAAAGACATAACAGTTTCACATAATTATGTATATTAGCTCCTCACTCAATACATGGTTACCAAAATGTTTTTCCTTATTCTGTAGGATGCCTTTTGACTCGATTGACTGATATCTTTGCAGGAAGAAGTTTTTTATGTTTGATGTAGTCACATTTGTTTGTCTATTTTTTCCTTTTTTATTTGTGTCATCTAAGAAACAAAACCCATGTCATGAAGTTTTCCCCCATGCTTTCTTCTAAGATTTTTATAGTTTCAGTTTTTTTTTTTCTAGTACTAAGGATTGAACCTAGGGCCTTTGCTATGCAATGAGCTGTATTCCCAGCCTCTTCTACTTCTTCTTCTTCTTCTTCTTCTTCTTTTTTTTTTTTTTTGTGTGTGTGTGTGTGTGTGTGTGTGTATGAGGGATTGAACTCAACACCTTGCACTTGCCAGGCAGGTGCTTAACCTCTTCTATTTTGAGACAGGATCTTGCTAAATTGCTAAGTTGCCCACAGTAGCCTCAAAACTTTGATTCTTCTGACTCATTCTCCCCAAGTACCAGGATTTCAGGCATGTATCACTTCGGCAGGAGATTAGAGTTTGACAAATTGGCTGGGCCAGTGGGTTTGACCTGTGAATCATGAAGATCCAGAACATGTGCAGAAAAACAGTTCCAAGCGCCGGGCGTGGTGGCGCACGCCTTTAATCCCAGCACTCGGGAGGCTGAGGTAGGCGGAGCGTTGTGAGTTCGAGGCCGGCTTGGGCTACAACGCGGTGCAAGGCCGGCCTGAGCTACATAGTGCGACCCTGCCTCAAAAAAACCAGGGCCGGGAGTTTGGCTCAGTGGCTTAAGCGCCTGCCCTGGCAGGCGCGAGG